>JAXGGA010018158.1:0-22703 GCA_038373865.1 Uloborus plumipes
TTTTGGGCCTTTTCTGAAGGTAAAGAAGGGAATCGCTTATGTGCTAACTTTGCGAAAAAAAAAAAAAAAGTCGGCACTTCCTGCCTGCCCTGCGATGCTCCTGCAAACAAAAATCTTTAGTGCAAAATGTAGTACTTTTTGTTGGTTTCTTTTAAAGAAAATAACAATTTAAAAAAGGTAGTTGTTTTGCTTTAATGGTTCTGCTTGTTTGTTTTATCATATGCAAAACAGAGTGGCTTGCTGCGATGTTGCTGTTGTTATAGGTATCTCTGGAAGTGCAGAGTAAGGATTTTCCTCCCTGCTATGGACTTAAACATAAAGGAAATAATAATAATAGCAATTATCAGCAGAATGAACTTAGAACTGCAAACAGATAGCTAGGGCTGGAGAAAAAATGGGATTGCGTCTGGGTAGAGCGATCAGCTATTTAAAATTAAAATTATTTCCATCTGACGTCTTTGGTGCGATGTTTTGACCTTATTTTGGCGGAAAATTATCTTTTTTTTATTTCATTTATTTATTTATTTTTAATCCTTACAAGGGTGGTGTTTTAGTTATATTCAGGAATTAATGTATTTTTGCATCTGTTAATATTGGAAGTTTAGTATTGTTTCTTTTGCTATGTTTCCCTACCGTATTTTTTCTCCGAATTTTTGGCGAATATGTCGGTGATTATTAATGACATTCATCATATAAACCTGATGAAATATAGCTCTAAAATTTTTGACTTTAACAAATTATTAAAAACCGTTTTTATATTTCTGATGCTTTCATTTTGAAAAAAGCGATCTGTGCATCCGATATGAAAATCGAATTTTACTTACTTTTCAAGCTAATTACTCTTTATTAGGAATGAATTAGGATTGAAACTTCGCTTTATTTTTTGCTCAGATCATTATTTTAAAATTTTTAAAGCGAAATTAACTGTTATTTTATGAGTCTAAATGTTAAACGATCGTTCCATTTTATTTTTGCATTAACTGTGTTAACAGACATTAATAATATGTTTACCATTGACCTTTAAATGCAATTATAAAAAAATTTTACCAAAAAAATTATTTTATATTCGTTTTTATGCTTTTGTGTCACTTGAATGATCACTTTGAAAACTGCAATCTCTTTGCATCCGCTACAGGAATCGGACTTTTCGCATTTTTGATGTTTAATACGTTTTTTTAAGATGAAAATAAATGAAATTCATTAATATTTTTTTTTAATCCAAAAAAAAAAAAAGCATTTTTTTTAAATTTTATTTCAAAATTGTTTGGTGTTCACAAAATTATTTGATTTTTCACAAAATTATTTAGTTTTTCACAAAAAACGGACCCTGTGAAAAATCGTGGACAGACCCCTGAAAATAAAGAGGGGGGGGGTGAATAAAGTGAGTATTGGGTTGAGCTTCCTACCCCATTTGATTTTTATCCTAGCTAGTAGACAGGATTATTTTCAGATTGGCTCCTAACACTTTTTTCTGGGTTCTTACTGGTGAAGCTTTACTTCAAAGGTGTTTTTGTATTTTTAAAAACTTAAAGGTAAGTTATTCATAAATAAAAATTAATTAATAACTGAAGTTTCTAATTAAAAAAAAAAAAAATCAAAAAAATCCGATTTTTTTGATTTTTTAAAAAAAATCATAGATTTTTTTACACCCTGTTAGAAATATATTGGAATATGATTGAAAGTTTCCTTTTAATGAGTTTATTAATATTCATCTTAAGGATCACTTGGACTTCCTGACCAAAAGTAAGTTCCCCTACATCAATATGCGATATGAAAAAGTTAATTACATTTGCACATTCTTAGTTAATTTTCATACTGATTTGGTATTATAACTTTTTAAAAACTTATACGTAGAATTCAGTCATATTTTATAAATATATTAATTTTAAATGATTGCATTATATATGTATATTTGCATATTTTTAATTATTGAAAAATGTGTCTTAAACTATTCAATTTTCTACAACTACTCGGTATCGGCCGAGTGCCTGATCCAAATTTGGCCGAGTACCGAGTACTCGGCAAATTGGCCGAGTAGGCCGAGTACCGAATATTTACCGAGTACTCGGTGCATCCCTAATTATAGTTCTAATTCTCTAAACTTGTTCGTCAAAAAAGTTCGTCAACTTTCTGGCAGTGCTTTGATGAAGTCTCAAATGCACAAGAAAATGTCAATAGTGAAAGTACCAACACTGAATTCGAATATGAAGAGATGTTAAAGAAAGAGATGGAGTCTTTCTTTTCTGGAGAATTACTAAATAGAACAAACAGTCCTTTTGCCTGGTGGAAAAAAAAAATCCTATCTTATGCAAACTAGCAAAAAAGTATCTTAGTGCACCTTCAACTAGTGTGTACAGCGAGAGGGTTTTTTCCGAGGCAGGTTATATTTGCAGCAATCTGAGGAATAAGCTTTCACCAGAAAATGCTGAAAAATTAGTTTTTTTGCACCATAATTTAAGATACAACAATTTCAACTATTAAAATATTTTGCTGGCATTTTCCTTTTTTTCATTAAATATTAGACAATCTTTTTCTCACTCTAATAAAAATGACTTAATTTTACTTCTCTGTGTTATCACTATGCCACAAGTTTAAATCTGCAAAACCATGATTTTAAAAATTCGTAATCTAAATTTTTAAATGATTTGAAATATATTGGAATATGATTGGAAGTTTCTTTTTAATGAGTTTATTAATATTCATCTTAAGGATCACTTGGACTTCCTGACCAAAGGTAAGTTCCCCTACACCAATATGCGATATGAAAAAGTTAATAACATTTGCACATTCTTGGTTAATTTTCATACTGATTTGGTATTATAACTTTTTAAAAACTTATACGTAGAATTCAGTCATATTTTATAAATATATTAATTGTAAATATATTAATTGTATATATATATATATATTAGGGTGGAGCGAAAAAAACAAAGTTTTTATTTTCGAATCGTAATAGTGCGGAAAAGTTGCGATTGGTGAAGAGTTACAAAACAAAACAAAAATTTTTGAAATCGGATAATATCTTCCGTTCCCGCAACGAGCCTGAAATTTTGAAAAAATGAAAATTTTCATGTGTTTTTAGCGATTTTTTACAATTTTTGTTTTAATGTTTTATTTTAATGCTCTTGGACGGAAAAGTTACGTTTGGTGAAGCCTTCTGAAATTTTGAAAAATATATTGAAATCGAATAATACCTTCTGATCCAGGAACAAGCCAGAAAAACCAAAAAATTATAAAACTTCTGCTTTTTTTGGGGTGATGAAAAAAAATTAAAAAAAAAATATGTTCTCATTTTTTTTTCTTTTTTACACGGTATCATAGCGTAAAGCCTTTTAAAAAGCACTATAGTACTCTTAAACATTAATTTTTTTCTTGATTTTTCAGGTATCTTCTAAACATGGAAACTACCATTTTTTACAACAATGAAACATTTTCAAATAATCGAAAGTTATAAAATATTTTCCAAAATTTCTGCAATCCAGTACAAAAATCCACTAAATAAAACACCCACTCCTAAAATAAACGCTAATTTTAATCACTAAACTATAATTTTAATACCTAACTAATTATATACAGTTTCTTAATCCCCTTTTGTAGTCTGTGCCTTCTACACTGCGACTCAAAAGTTTAAACAAAATGCGAATATGTGAATAAAAAGAAAACTATTCAACGAAATGCTTTCGAATTTCTACTGCGGGTATACAATATGGTCCCAAATACGTGTCTGGAGTTCTTATAACTATAACTGGAATCAAATTTTGGATATTACAGAAGATAGTTTTTTACATTGTTGCAAAAGTTTAGACAATAGTCAGATTTTATGCAAATATCCCTCGAAATATGATTGGTGGAGGAAATGCGGGACTGTATTATTCATTTATAAAGTGCAGAGATTGCTGAAAAAATAATCAAAATCTCAAAAGCTCTTTAGTTCTCGTGTAAAGAAGATGAGAAAGTTTTGAAGCCGAAATTTGAAAATGAACCTACGTTATTAATTTTTTGTCTTTTAAATCGGCTCTAGTATGGTAGTACATTGTTTCTTACTTTGTGGAGAGCAAATTCAGACATGCGTATCGATCAAAAAGTCCAAGAAAAATGATATTTCTTAAGGATGAAGGAATTGAAAAAACGGCTCAGACAGACGATTCGCCCCTCAATCCTACAAAACTTCAACTTGGGTCAAAAACAGCACGTGACAGCATAAGTAGATGAACATCTGAATCGGAATGCATAAAAAAAAAACAGAGAATTATGCCAGAGCCTTTTAGGACAGAGTGTCCCAAATAAGCCAGATTTTAATGTGAAAAGCAGCATACGTATCATCGTGCTTAAAAAATGAATGGTACTTTCTTTGATAAAAATTATTAAAATTGGGATGGCCTAGATGGATTATAATTCTTTTCGCGGGACTTGAGAAATATCCAATGATCATATGCTGTGCTGCTTTTACCAATAAAATCTGGCTTATTTGGGACACTCTGTCCTAAAAGGCTCAGGCACAATTCTTTGTTTTTTTTTATGCATTCCGATTCAGATGTTCATCTACTTATGCTGTCACGTGCTGTTTTTGACCCAAGTTGAAGTTTTGTAGGATTAAGGGGCGAATCGTCAGGGCAATTCCATGCAAGTGTGGAAAAGCGTTGAAAAAATTAAACTCGAGTAATGTGACTGTTCTGCATATTTTTTGGTTTAAAAATGTTAGAAGTTTCTTATTTATAACAATTTTTTGATAGGAATGTAGTTTTTTAGTTTCGGCAATACTTTGAAGTTGGTATTAGAGTATTTTTTTTTCAGTGAAGCAAATGGTCAAACTTTCAACATTGATAAGTATCAATGTTTTCCATTAGATAAATGTGACAAAGGAAGATTGTTGTTTATTACACTTTAAATTAATATTGTGAATTGATGAAACAAGTGTTTTCAATTTAATTAAGTGATTTATGTCAATTTCAAAAAGGCACTGTTCTATGTAACGTAAGTTACCAAAAACATGTTAAAGTTTTTATAGCAAATAAAGAAAGGGCAATACAATGTTAACTATGTTATATTTTCTATCTTATAGATGTGTACTAAGCAAATAACAGTACTTTTCTTTTCAATATTGTTTATTTAATTTTTTGTGCTACAATCAAAACGTGTAACGTAAGTTACCCACATATGCAGATAACGTAAGTTACCTTAGTAGAACTTCAATACTCGTGTTTCGAAATAAAGTAAATTGTAAATAAAACATATGTGGTTAATAGAAGCAATTTATTCAATAATTCTTTTAATTGTACTACTGTATTTACTTAATTTAGATTACTCATATTTCTTAAATTTTTTTTTTATAAGATTATAATACACCTTTATTTTAAATTACTTGCTTCTTTTTGGCTATTAAGATATTAATTCTCTTTAAACAATATCACTGCATTCAGAATATTTAGCAGGTAATGTACTATGAATTATTCAAAAATGACTTCTGTTATGATTTAAATTTATTAAATATGTTTGGAAAAAATAAATATAAAAATAGTTTATCTCTTTCAATTGAAATATAATTTGTTTTGCATTAAAATGCCACTGAACTCTGCAGAAAAGATGCGCTGTAGAAGGGGTATGAGAAAAGTCATGTGGATATTACAGATTTATAAATAAAAGTCACTCTTGATAGTTTTGAAATATGTTAGAAAAAGCAAAATGTATCAAAAAAATTTCTGAAGATCCGCACATTCACAATGACCATTTAAGAACCAGAAATGAACAAAATGTAGGGTTTCGTTTAGTTGTATTTTAAGGAATAAGGAGAAAAAACAGATAAAAGCTGGTGACTGGTGTGTGGTGAAGTACGAAAATACATTGTATCCTTGAGTGGTGACGATCATTGAAGAAAACGAGTTTAAAGTAAAAGTAATGGCTGCAGTTGGAACCAATCAAAAATTGCCAGAAACGACAGAGGAAATTTATTATAAGAGAAAACATGATTCGAAAATAGAATTGCCTGAACTTGTTATTACCAGCGGCCAGTATGCATTTAAAAGTCTTATGTTTTGCAATATTTTTGATTGATCATTGAGTTTGGCATTAAATTTCTGTAAATTTAACTCAATAATTGTTATTTTTCAGTATTTTGATCTAAACTAAGCTGTAATTTTCATTCATTAGTTTTTGTAATAAATGTAGGCTTGTAAGTGAATTTTGTAACGTAAGTTACTGTAACGTCAGTTACCCAGTTAAAAATTCTCATAAAATTCAACTTTTTAAATAAAATTTTAAATTTAAGAAAATTAATTCCTAAATATTATAAGAAACTGTTAAATTATACTTCAAACAAGAAAACAGCTGTAATAGAGCAGAAATTTGCCTTAGAACCAATTTTCATATTATGCCGTTCCCTTTTTGTGTAACGTAAGTTACTGCCTTATTTTTGACTGCTAAATTTTGTAAAATTTAAGTGCATCGAATATTTTTGCATTTTAATTTTGCTTTTGACTGGCATTTTCACTGAATGCTTTTGTACAAGGTTTTTATAACAATATTTGTCTGTACTAAGGAGCTAACTGCATAAGAGTTGGTCAAAATGTAACGAAAGTTACCGTGGAATTGCCCGTCAGTCTGAGCCGTTTTTTCGATTCCTTCATCCTTAAGAAATATCATTTTTCTTGGACTTTTTGATCGATACGCATGTCTGAATTTGCTCTCCACAAAGTAAAAAACAATGTACTACCATACTAGAGCCGATTTAAAAGACAAAAAATTAATAAAGTAGGTTCATTTTCAAATTTCGGCTTCAAAACTTTCTCATCTTCTTTATACGAGAACTAAAGAGCTTTTGAGATTTTGATTATTTGTTCAGCAATCTCTGCACTTTATAAATGAATAATACAGTCCCGCATTTCCTCCACCAATCACATTTCAATGGATTATTTGCATAAAATTTGACTATTGTCTAAACTTTTGCAACAATGTAAAAAACTATCTTCTGTAATATCCAAAATTTGATTCCAGTTATAGTTATAAGAACTCCAGACACGTATTTGGGACCATATTGTGTACTTGCAGTAGAAATTTGAAAGCATTTCGTTGAATAGTTTTCTTTTTATTCACATATTTGCATTTTGTCTAAACTTTTGAATCGCAGTGTATAATTATGTTACCTAACTTGACTGACTACCCACAGAATCCTTTAACATTAATTTAATTAGAAACTTATTTTAAAATTAAAACTTCTTTAAAATTAAACCTAGTTAGGTTAGGTAGTGTATAGAATGAGACTGCAAAATGCAATTAAAAATTCAGAAACTAACATATAATGAGGTAGGTATTAAAATAGTTTATCGTTTAGGGATAAAAAATATTGTTCATCTTATGAGTGAGTGTTTTGTTCAATGGATTTTTGTACTGAAAAAGTTAAACAAATTTAATAATTAGGTATGGGTAAAAAATTTTATGTATATGTTATCTATTATTTTTTACTTTTTAGTTGTTTTTAGTTTGCTTTAAGGTTATCTTGGTGCCCACAGTAACACACTCCCAGGCAAAGTGGGGCAAGGTGTAACAAAAATTAAGGATTGGAAAGCATTTGACAAGGAGAGGGCACTACTGCCCAACACACCCCTACTAGCCTTATGCAAAAAATGTTAAAACATGTTATCATGACAATTGAACATTTGAAACACGATTGCAGAGAAACTTGTGCTTAAAAGGTTACTATAAGCATCTCGGTGATGATTTTGGAACACATTTCATGTGAAAGCCATAAATATAAGGAATGTATTAGTGTAGAAGACAAAACAAATTTTAGATTTTGATGATTTCTAATTTTTCATACACAAAATTATTTTAAAATGAATAATTAAATTTAAGTTTAAAAAACTAAAAAATACGCTTTTAGAGTTAATCAAACTATAAAGCTTTAAACCATTTCAAATTATAAGTTTACATGCACCTTATAATACATCAACATGTAATATAGTTTAGCCTTTAGTACTAATAATAGCATTCAATAACATCAACATGTAATAATATAGTTTAGCCTTTAATATTAACAATAGTATTAAATATATCACTTTTATATTTTTAAAGAACGTGAATTTTATCTTTTATTCAGAGTTACATACATACTGACAAACCCACATGTGAAACTAGTAAAAGCATATTAAAAGCAAAACCGCCATTAAAAAATAAGTGGAGCTAAACAGAAAAAAATAATGCATAATATTTACATACAACTTCATACCCATACCTAATTATTAAATTTGTTTAACTTTTTCAGTACAAAAATCCATTGAACAAAACACTCACTCATAAGATGAACAATATTTTTTATCGCTAAACGATAAACTATTTTAATACCTACCTCATTATATATTAGTTTCTGAATATTTAATTGCATTTTGCAGTCTCATTCTATACACTACCTAACCTAACTAGGTTTAATTTTAAAGAAGGTTTAATTTTAAAATAAGTTTCTAATTAAATTAATGTTAAAGGATTCTGTGGGTAGTCAGTTAAGTTAGGTAACACAATTATAGAAGGCACAGACTACAAAAGGGGATTAAGAAACTGTATATAATTAGTTAGGTATTAGAATTGTTTATAGTTTAGTGATTAAAAGTAGCCTTTTTTTTGGAGTGGGTGTTTTATTTAGTGGATTTTTGTACTGGATTGTAGAAATTCTGGAAAATATTTTATAACTTTCGATTATTTGAAAATGTTTCATTGTTGTAAAAAATGGTAGTTTTGCATGTTTAGAAGATACCTGAAAAATCAAGAAAAAAATTAATGTTTAAGAGTAATATAGTGCTTTTTAAAAGGCTTTACGCTATGATACCGGGTAAAAAAGAAAAAAACATGAGAACATATTTTTTTTATTTTTTTTTTCATCACCCCAAAAAAAGCTGAAATTTTATAATTTTTTGGTTTTTCTGGCTTGTTCCTGGATCAGAAGGTATTATTCGATTTCAATATATTTTTCAAAATTTCAGAAGGCTTCACCAAACGTAACTTTTCCGTCCAAGAGCATTAAAATAAAACATTAAAACAAAAATTTTAAAAAATCGCTAAAAACACATGAAAATTTTCATTTTTTCAAAATTTCAGGCTCGCTGCGGGAACGGAAGATATTATCCGATTTCAAAAAATTTTGTTTTGTTTTGTAACTCTTCACCAATCGCAACTTTTCCGCACTATTACGATTCGAAAATAAAAACTTTGTTTTTTTCGCTCCACCCTAATATATATATATATATATATATATATATATATATATATATATATATATATATATATATATATATATATATATTTGCATATTTTTAATTATTGAAAAATGTATCTTGAACTATTCAATTTTCTACAACTACTCGGTATCGGCCGAGTACCTGATCCAAATTTGGCCGAGAACTCGGCAAATTGGCCGAGTAGGCCGAGTACCGAATATTTACCGAGCACTCGGTGCATCCCTAGTAATTTAAAAGAAAAAAAAAAAGTTATTTCAACACGAAAGGTATTGCAACTGTTAAAGATGAATCTATTTTTTTCATATTTTTAATGCTTTTTGCTGAAGTGTCAAACAGACATCGAAAGAAAAAAAAAAATACGGAACGCGAAACAGCGATCATTAAAAGACATCGACCTTAATTCATCGATGGTAACTATTAAAAACGTCTTCTAACGTGATTGATAGTGTAACGGCTGATTAACGATATAACGTTTGGCCGCATATCTTGATGATTTTTTTTTTCTTTGCTGAAATTTAGAACATTTACATAAAGAATAACAATAAAATAAATAGATTTAAAAAAATGGCGAAAGCAAAGTAGAAATGTTTTAGAAACATCGAGAGCAAAACATCGATAATAATCATAGAAAATGTTTTCTAATCAGATTAATACTGAAACTTCTGATTAAGGATGAAAACTTCTTAATACGTCTGCATATCGCATATTTTTATCAAGCTTTTTTTGCTGGATTATAAAACATCGACATCGAAAAAAACATCGAACCCAAAACATCGATGTTGGGAAAACATCGACCCTCAAACATCGCTGTTTTAGCAAAAACATCGATGTTTCCAAAACATCGACATCGATGTCGCAGCCCTAATTCTGTACATTAAAGAAGAAATTTACATACACTTTAAAGTAAGACCGTCAAAAGATGGCACTTGTCAATCAAGTGAGAAAACGAGTTCATTCTTCAGAAGTCCTTTTTAGTTCATTCTTTTAGATAGAGAAGGGAGAAATAAATGCGTGCTATACTTGTGAGCTTCGTGACATTTTGGCAATGGGACATTCTTTATAAAAGATGAAATAATTCCTTGACCATATGAGGCCAAACAAGAAGTTCTGTCAAGAACTAAACGAGCCTACTTTCCCGTACATCGACATCGGCATTCTAGTATCTAATCAATATTCTCTTAAATATCTGAAACTGAAAATTATGTCAAACATACCTTTATAGCACTTAAAGCTGATTTCTAAAAGCAAAATATACTCCTCTCATCAGATGAAATGGACACGTTAAAAGTAAATAAACGAGTAAATAAAGTTTTGTCGCACCTTTTAAAGAATGTAACTGTTATAGTTCTTCCGTAGAAAAATTTCACAATCGTTTTGAAAAGAAAAAAAAAAATAAATAAAATAAAAGTACAAAGAACATCAAAACACATTTTATCAAAGAAAGAAAAAAACCTCGTTTGTTTATAAAATGTCTCGAATTTTATTTTTAATCCGTTGCCAGTTGTTAAATATAAATAAAGAATAAAATGCTCTAGTGAATGAACAATTTTTGTAATCAAAAAAACATACCGTCTGCCAAAAAAAAAAAAATAAATAAATAAATAAATAAATAAATAAAAATAATAATAATTAATTAAACAAGAAAAAAAGAATAAAAAACAAAAAATCGTCTGCCCAGTCAGTCATTTTTTCTGAGCCTGCATTTCCGCCATGTTTGCGGAGTCGGAGTCGGAATCAGAGTCCTCACAGAAGATTTTTCAGAAAAGTACTTAACATACATTTTTTATCAAAACCGTTTTCTTACAAAGTTAGTTTGAAGGAAATCCGCCTTTAAGTTCAGAATCAACATTCAATTTAAATTTCCCAGTAGGCGCTCATGTTAAAAAATTTTCTGAACGGTTCATCATTGAACGAAAATTGGTTCAAATTGAAAAGTGAAATATGGGAATGAATCTCTCCGAGATCTTTCGAACGAAAAAAGTTTATTTAATTCAGACGGTTCACTTAAAAGTTATTAGGTGGAGAAAGGTTGCTTGAATGGTTCAATGTTGAACGAAAAAATGTTCACATTGAAAATTTAAATACGGTAATGAAGTATCCTTGCCGAGATCTTTCGAACAAAAAAAAGTTTGGTTAAATCGGACTGTTCACTCAAAAGTTATTAGGGGTGACAGCTTGTTTGAACGGTTCAATGTTGAACAAAAAATTGTTCAAATCGAAAATGTAGATACGGGAATGAAGTATCATTGAAAAGATCTTTCGAACAAAAGAAAGTTTGTTCAAATCGGACTGTTCATTCAAAAGTTAGTATCGCGGGACCGGTTGTTTGAACGGCTCAAAGTTGAACCAAAAATTGTTCAAATCAAAAAATCAAATATGGGAATGCGCTGTACTCGCCGAGATCTTTCCAACAAAAAAACGTTTGTCCAAATCGGAATGTTCATTCAAAAGTTATTAGGGGGGGGGGGCAGACAGACCGACAGACCGACACACAAATTCCCCATCTCAATACCCTACGTTCAAATTTTTAATTTTTCGACATTCATTTTACCTCTTTATTTTTTTTAACTTGGCGATATTTTTTGGACTTGCCGATATTTTTTGGACTTGGCGATATTTTTTAGATGCATTAAACTACTTTTAATACTTTTTTCGTCTTTCTTTTATTTTTAACGGGAAAGTAGGCTAAAAAGGGACAACATTTACCGTCTGCAAGATTTTTTTTACTACATTGTAATTTATTTTCATATAAATTGCAGTAAATAACTTGAGTGAAAGAATTTAGTTTTTAATTTGTAGTTTGCTTGTTGAAGTTTGTTGATGTTTATTATTTTATTATTATTGTGAAGAGTAACGTACGAAATTTTGGTGAGTAATTCTTAAAAGTTTTAGAATCGTTTGAGGTTAGGGTATCAGTTGAATTTAAAAGAAAAAAGTGCTCCAAATTTTTTTGCGATGTGGTTATTTATTATTGGAATGTAATTTGCAGCAGTAATTGCATTTGACCGGCGAAAAAGTAAAAATAACAAGTTGTACTTTCTTAATTGCAACCCTACTCTCGCCAAGTTTGAATTCAAATTAACTGTCAGAGGCGTTTGACCAATGACTGGTGGAAGAGCTAAAACAAAAACCCACCCACTAACGTGGACTATATCCTATCCAATGAGGCATCTGTCTTGATCGTATAAATTAAAATGCTCCGCCTCATTGGCTAATTTCTTAAACTGGGTGGCCTGTTGAAGGGAAGCAAGGTGACGTATTCAAGCTCCAGAACCAATATCACACTTGGGAATCCCATTCTTCGATTTACCTCTGCGTTTCACCCCTACATGAAAATGGACAACTCTGAAAAAAAAAGATGGAGTCAAGTGCCATCTTTTCAAAGCAAGACTATACATATCCTCACACCTCATTTTAGTCCATTGTTTCGTTTCTGAACTTTTATGAATTCGATAATTTTGATACCTTTTCAAGAACAATCTTTCAACAGTGAATTTTTTTTTCTTTTTTTGTCAGCAAGTGTCTGCCTGTGAATCAAGAAAAAGCTCACCGCAAGAAATTATGTCAGTGTTTTTTATGAGCTGTACAATCCCAAATACATTAATGATTCTACTGGTGGCGCTGTTTTCTGCATTGGTATTTGCATGGAATTCCCCCCCCCCCCCCAGAAATGGAATTGAAGATGTATTTATTGCTTGTGTAGCAGCACATGTTTGGCAATGAGTAATTCTCGCAACTGAAGATTTATAAATGGAACACTTTCCTACTAATAGCAAACAATGACAATTTTAGCAGTATTGGTATTAATCTATTTCATGAAGATTACATGATTTTTGTTTAGCACTCCTTATTATGCTTCGTGTAAATAATGGAAAATAATCAAATTTGAAAATTGGATTTTCCTAGCTAAACAATGCTTTTAACTTTTTACTTCCTTATACGTAGTAAAGGGAGTATTGTGATCGCGAAATAAATTTATCTCAAATTTCGGTCTAAATTTTGATTTTGCTCACCTCCAATTGAATGTTGAGTTGTTTTTCCGACATGTCAAGACGTGCATATGAACCTATCAACATATAAACAGCCAAAAAATCCCTTTCGACCATCCTCGAGTTAATTCTCTAGTTAATTTAAGCTATTCGAGCTTCGAAGCTCGGGAAAAACTTCGTTTGGGGGTTTTTTAATGAACTTTTCAACTGTACCTAACTGGAGGAGATAGGATAATTCTTTCGGAGTTGATAAAGTTAAAATAAAATAATGTGTGCCAAACCTTGTTTTTTGTAATGAGGTTTGTGAGGACAGTTATCCGTCGTGTTATTTCCTTTATTTTGAGAGCGTTATTCACCTCCTCTTTTGTAATAGTTCTTCAAGTAATATAAGGTTGGAGTTGAATTTAATCATCTTCATCATTCCTCAAAATTTTTCCTTTTTTTTTTCTTTGAAAACGAAAAATGCGGTTTGGAATACTCAGAAACGAATTCAAGTTAATTTTTTTATATATAAGATTACTTTCAGACGCCAAGTCTGCCGATGGTGCTTTCCCTGCACTGATGTCATTTAAGTACCGAGATTAAAACCCATGTTTTGTCTCCTAACAAGTATCTAGCTTCAAAAAAGTCTCTCGAAAACTCGAGGGGCTGGTGTATGATGCTGCGTCTCTCCTCTTTGAGTGCTTTCGAGAGAGGGGAGGCTGAAGAAAAGCGAAACCGTTTCTCGTTGCATTATTGATTCATCAAGCGATACCACTCCGGCACGCGCCACCGCTCCAAACGTGTCTTGCGAGAAGGCTGCTCGGTTCATTATGGATGGAGTTTTAAATGCGTGGGAGTGGGGGGTCTTTGTTGGTGTTCGTTCTTCACCGAGAGACGTCGGAGGCAGTTATGCACAGGAATTTGAATGCGCTTGCTGTATATGAATGCGGGGGGGGGGGGGGGGCTCGGTTGAAACGGGAGAAAGTTGTTAATGGACCTGAGAATTCAAACCTTCAGTTACACTGTAAAAAATGAATGCTGTTTTTACACTGTGATAGAACTAATTTTACAGAGATAAACTAAAAATGGCTCATTTTACAGTGCTTAACTGTAAAATTGCTCATTTTACTTTTTATTGCTGTGCATTTTAGTTTTAAACTGGAACCTCTGCTGCCAGTAGTATACTGTTGCTATTGCAGTGGATTACAATTAAATTTTACGGCAATAAACTGTAAAATGGCCAATTTTGCAGTAAGAAACTAGCCAGTAAATTGCTAGTTTTATAGTTTATTACCATGCATTTTACAGTTTTAAACTGGAACCTCTGCTGCCAGTATTATTCTGTAAAAACCACGGTTCATTTTTTGCAGTGTAGTTGCCAGTCTCAGTGGTAGGTAGACATTAGCTTTTATTTTTCTTTCAATAGCCTAAAGTGATATAAAGTGACCAAAATAATAGTGGCCCAGAAAATAAACGACTTATGATAGGCAGAAAAAATATGAAGATTCGGTGTAAGAAAACAAGTGTGTGCATTTTGAGCTAGAAAGAGCAACAGATCAACCACATGGTTTTGACAATCTTGTGCCTGAGATGTTTGGCAAGGAAAAGACAGCCATCTGATTAAATCTCCTGCCCACCACCATCACGGATCTTTTAATTTCTCTCCCTGTGATTTTTAGCTTTAGGGTGAAATAACGAGCCAGGTATAGGAAAATAATGCTTATATACTTGAGAAGGTACAACAGAGAATTGTAAACGTTTTTGCTGCTATCCTGCAGGTAGAGCTGTGTGTTTCACTTGTCGCCATTTTACCACCATTTGCACTATTTTCTGTGACGGAAGTTGATTCTGTTTATGATCGCGGATGTACCCTGAGCCATTGTTAGAAACGATTTTTTTAATACGCTTTTATTAGTTCCACATGTGGTTTGTTTGTTTATCAGTATGTATGTAACTTTGAATAAAAGATAAAATTCACGTTCTTTACAAATGTAAAAGTAATATATGAGCTAATATTTAGAAAAGTGCCAATTTGAGTCCCAAGTGAATTTTCACTAATATTTCAATAACTAGTTAAAAAAATAATTTTCCCCAGAAAGAAGATAAGTTTTGCTCTCATTTCATCTGATAACATCAGAAAAAAAAAAATTTTTTTCTTCAGAAAATTTTGTTTTTATACATCAAAAATCAGATCGGTAACGTGTCCCAAGTAGCAAAGCTTCGCATGCAAACAGGTCATGCGCACTTTCTAACTTCCCAAAAAAAACGCACTTGCACAAAAAACGATTCTATTTTTACCCCTTTGTTAATATTTTACTTCATTTTTGTTTTAATCGATTTCTGATTTTCTAGCCGATGCGAAATAAGCGTGTCCCAAGTTCCGCCGTCAGAGTGGTAACAATAGCTTCCGATCTATGTTTAGGCTCCCAAAATCATTTCCTGCACCTATACCACGTGATACTGAGTACCTGGTGGGATGTTTTATCAAATCGTAATTAATAATTTGCATTTCTGCATCTAAAATTGTAGGTAAGATTTTTTAAAGTGATTTTATAAAATGTGTGTCATTTGAGTCATCAGATCGGTAACACGCTCTAAAATGCGCAGTTTTTATTATATTAAAAATTATTTTATATATAAATATAGTCCTTTATTACAAGTGAAAAAACCACGTGTTTGATTTTGGTTTAGTGCGATCGACTCGGAAATAAAAAAAAAAAAAACTTTGTCAGTTTGTCAGATCGGTAACATTGAAAAACAGCGAATATGTTACAAAACTACCTCACACGTTTCAGAATTATAAAAAGCAAAAATCATAGGTTTTAGCCATATATATTGAATATTTTTGTTCTTAAAAAATGAGAAGCAATGAGTTTTAGTACAATTGCTTCATTTGTGGTTTGTATGACCTAACAATAGAAGTTAGTAAAATAAGAAAAATTGACACTTCAGAAATTAAGTTAATTATTATTATTTTATTTATTTATTTATTTATTTTTTGGTGCTTCAATTTCTCATAATTTTGCTAAATAACTAGATAATGACTAGCATGCTAAATTTGAATTTCTGATCAAGAAATTAAATTTCCTGCAATTAATTAAAGAAAAGCAAGCAACAGAGTTGTGTATTGAAAAAGTTGAAGTTGTGTGTTGTTTCAAAACAAAACAAATGTTTTATTAGCTTGGATTTGGTAATCTCATAATTTATTTTATCTGAAAACCTTATCGCTCATTTTTATTTCCAAGAAATGCTTTTTTATAATGAAATTTGTTTTTTTAGCCTAATATATATATTTTAATATAATTATCTTAATTTTATGTTAAAAATGCAAGGAAATGATATCATATTTAGAGATGTTAACGTAGACTAAAAGCATAAACTCAAATATGTAACTCATATTAACATCAGATCTGTAACATTCATCAGATCTGTAACGGCTTAAAAGTGAGTAATCTAAGGAGGGGGTAAATAACTTCCTTGACCTCCCCCCTTTTATTTTCTTGCATTTAGACCCAATTTACACTTAAAATCCAATATTAGTTTTTTTCTGCAAAAAAAAATTTTTTTCAGAAAACTCCAACTTCAAATTGGCACTTTTCTAAATATTGGCTCATATTTAATACTATTATATATACTGATGGCTGAACTGTGTTATCTGCTGATGTATTGAAAGTGTTTCAGTTGTTAGAATGTTACTCTGAATTAGGGATGCAACGAATAGTGATTTGGCCGAATACCGAATATTCGGCTATAGTCAAGGCCGAATATTCGGCTATTCGGCCGCCAAATAGTTAACTTGTTTCTGTTAATAAACAAAGCACAGGTGGCATTTAAAGCATACTTTTGTGCAATTATGAGTTCAATAAACATTATTTAAGATTTTAAAAATTATTTGGAGTGATTTTTTTTTTTTTTTTGAAAATGGTAACATTAGCTCAAACTTTAAAAATATTCGGCCATATTCGGCCTAAAAATTACCAAAAAGAAGACCAAAGAAGAATGTATTTCCTTACCAATTGTTCTTAAAGATCAGAGCTCTATATTTAAGCATCTAAAAAAGTATTTCATAAAGCTTTTCCCAATAAATAAGGGGAAAAAATGAGTAAACTAAAATGATATAGCATGGAATTGTATCACATAATTTTGTATTGTATTTAGTGTTTACATTTACCACAATTAGCTGCAACAAACTATATTTCTATATGAGAAATCTTAATATCTGAAGGTATTCCAACATAAAAAATATAATTATATTTAGATAAATCTAGGCTTTTATCAGTGTATTCACTAAGAGAAAAATTGATCGTTATCTTTCTTGGAACCCTTATTTGAAAAAACGAAATGGTCTTTTAAGTAGTGAGAATTAAATTCCCGAACTTTTCCTAATAGGGTAGAAAGTACCTTTCAGGACTAAATATTCACTACGTATACCAAATGTAATAAACACTTATTTTCAAAATCTCGTAAAATTTCAGAAAAAAAAACTTTAAAGAAAGAGAACTATCTCCTAAAAACGTTTTCTGCTTCATAATCTCTGTTTGTACAGAAAAACTTAGCTTTATGATTTCCACACTTGCAAAGATCACAAAGAATATTTTTGAAATATTATGCAGGGAAATTAACAATGCCATTTTTATAATTTAAATTCTCATATTCAATTTTTTAAAAATAAAAGATCGGGAAAGAAGCATATTTCTGTCATATTATTCCGTTTTCATACATAATCCATTTTGATAAAGAAAGGACTGAGACCTTTGTTTTATGTATGATTTATGCTTATATTTTATCAATTTAAATCTTTTAGGTATCAAAATTAGTTTCCTACAATAAAATAAGTATACCAACCCTTGTAATATGCAAGAAACAGTTTTGTTTTTCTGCTTTGTCCTATGATTTCGTATCGATTTATTTCATGTGTTAAGCTGGTTAAGGTTTGTAGTACACGCAGTTTCAATTGACAGTAAAATTAGTGAATATCCTCAAAAATGATAAAGTATCATAATATAGCAAGATTTTCATTCAAAATAACCATTAAACTTAAGAATAATTAAACATGCATAAAACTTTACTTTCAAATTGCGAAAATTAAATACATTTTTTGCACAGTATTCGGCCAAGGCCGAATAGTAAAATAAGTATTCGGCCGAAGCCAAATATTCGGCGGACTGGCCGAATAGGCCGAATATTCGTTGCATCACTACTCTGAATAAAAGATAAAATTCACGTTCTTTGCAAATAGAAATGTAATATATTTAATACTATTATTAACCCTAAAGTCTATACTAAACTATGTTTCAATTTTGATTTATGGGCCATTTCACAGTATTTGGATGTTGCGGACTCTACATTTCACAAAGTTCAAACATCAATATTTACTACATAAAGATCTAAAAATGAATTCTTTTTTTGCTAGTGTAGAAGTACTACCAACACACAAACTCAAAATAAAAGGAAGTGCTAATTCAACTGTAATTTAATTAGTTATGACAAAAAAAGTTGTGTTGCGGACTCTACACACAAAAGTACGGCAAAAAAAATGATTAAGATTAAGTGCTAATCCCTCTGAATCTATTTATCCCATATTATCAATGCTGGTTTTTTTTAAACACTGATACACTATAGATGCTGGAGTTCAAAAATTTAATTTTTAAAATGAAAAATTGAAAAAATAGAGGAAAAAACTCAACATACACAGTAAAATGCTTTGTGTTGCGGACTCTACAAAATGTACCAATTGACTTTTGCCATAAAACTTTTTATTTAAATTCGTTTTACAAGAAAAAAGTAATGAAAGATTTAGTTTTACATTTACTTTACAAGAAAAAGCAAGTAATTAAAGATTTAGGGATAATTTTTTTACAAGAAAATTTTTTTAAAGTATTTTAATAAGGAAAGAAGTACTGTCCGCTACTTCTTTACCTACTGTAAGCAAAAAACCAACCAGAGTCAATAGGTGCTGGATCTCCTGGAAATTTCATTAAGTATCCTATGGCAGGAATTTTTTCCTTTTCTTGTTTTTTAGTGGTTTGAATTTGTTATTACCTACCGGCTGAAACACAAATTTTACTTCAATAGATTTCTTTACATCTTCGTTAACTATTTCTCCTGCCCACCATTGGTCATTAAATAGAACAGAAATCCATTCACCTTTTTGAAGAGACTGCTTGTGGTGTGATAAGGGGATTTTATCTTTATTTAGCTCCTTATTTAATAAAACATATCAACTTGTTTCGAGTCAGCATATGGAGAGTTAACACTACATATCACTTTTTGCTCATGAATTCTAAAGTGGTGCAAAAAAACTATAATGATGAATGAACCTCCCCCCCCCCCCCCAAAAAAAAAAAAACTATAATTGATAAATAAAAGCAAAAAGAAAGTGAAAACACACAAGTATTTAAATGAATGAATAGCTAAAGTTAAGTGTAGAGTCCAGTACATTTTTGTAGAGTCCAGCACACTTTTTAAACTGCCATTAATATGATTTTTTAAAAATTTGTCTGCAATGTTTTTGCATAATTATGTTAAATGGGGTACAAAATCAGAAAATAAAAATATTTATTGAAGTGTGTTTATTTAGAGCCGCAAAAACAAAACTTTTTTATGTTTTTTGTGCTGGACTCTACAGGTACATATTTCTGAATTCCAAACACAAATAAAATTTTATATTTGAAACTGAAAAAGTATGTCAGTGACTAAATACTCTTTCTATTTTCCCATTTCAAGCAAAAAAGATTGCAAAATGGTTCATTTGTCATATATGGAAGATCTTATGGAATTTTG
Organism: Uloborus plumipes; assembly: GCA_038373865.1. Lineage (NCBI taxonomy): Eukaryota > Metazoa > Arthropoda > Arachnida > Araneae > Uloboridae > Uloborus > Uloborus plumipes. The sequence goes on from JAXGGA010018158.1 coordinate 19,979, forward strand.
AGCTGTAGAGTCCGCAACACGAGTTTTAACAATTTCCAATTAAATACTGAATATCTCTATAAATATCCAACCAAATTCAAAATAATCAACATATTCACACAATTTAAACATTTAACTTCAGGTATCTATTGCAAAAAATTATACTGAATGAGTTTTGTTGCAGACACTTTTTGGACAAATACTGTGAAATGGCCCTTATTATAAGTGCATGTTAGTTTGAAGATGAACTCAAAAGTGTATTTTTTAGTTTTTTTAAACTCTAATTTAATTATTTTGACTACTCTGTAGACGCAAGGGGGGATCCAGAATGTTTTCAAGTTAGGGGCGATTGATCTTTGCGTCTTTTAACGAAACATACCCAAGTAGCATCAACATTTTGCTCTGCCGATCATCGAACTCCTCGTAAGCTGATCCCGTAACGCACGATGACATCGTTCCGATCAGTATCCGAGCACGGTTTTCAATGAGCTACTTTTCATCGAAAAGCGATATCCTTCCGATCAACTTTCCTTCTAAATTCATCGGCACGGGACTGCACTGCTCGTAAATTGCTCCACATCTCATCGTATTTCGAGCAAAACTCATCGGATTTTGCTGCTCAGATTCTGTTTGGCCGATGAGACATATTGGAGCAATTCCCCATGAGAACTCATCGAATCATATCATCGGCCGATGAGAATTTCATCGGGTTTCGATGAATGGCCGATCATCGGCCGATGAGATTATGCTGCAAGGGTACTGCTGTACAAATATTAGTCGCAAAAGTTTCGGACTTGAATTCCGAAATACTTCCAGGGGAGAGTCTGAAACCTCCTTCCCCCAACTTTATTAAAACTCGTATAAAATTGTATTTTTAGAACTTCAATATTGAAAAATTACCGGTAAAAAAGCCCCCAAGGGAGGGGCGATCACTCGTCCCTTGTATCCGCCCCTGTGTAGAAGAAAATATTGAATTGGATTCTTAAAATGTTTCTAGCTCTAGTGGATTTTCACGTTTTATGGTGTTTCGAACCCATTTTGGCATATCTGTTTGATAACATAGTGCTTGGAATTGAACGAAATTTGGTACACATATGTACCCCATGTGGTTTTGTGCTGATTAGTGTTTGCTTTTTGGTGTGTGCCTGCTACATCTCCGGAAATGGGTTTCAACTGAAACTAGTACATTGGGGTATGCTGCTGATTCTGTTTGTTTCCAATCGCTCCAAAATGAGTGGAGCAATCAAACGTTTTTCCAATTAATCCTGACTGCTCTAATAGTTGATTTCTGGGCGTACTTACATTACTTTTGAATGTTGAAAAATCTCAAATAATGACAAATGAAATTGAAAACTTCTAGTCGCTAACCAGCTCCTGTAGGATCCACAACTTTTTTTGAAAGGCAAATATTTTAAAGCTGTCGTGATTCGGCGTAAAACGTAATGAAAGAATTTGTTATTTTTATTTCCATTCAAAAATTTGCCTCACAACAGGCCATAAAAGCCCAGAAGCTCTCGGCACCCTGGAGCAAATTTAATGATGATGCCTTAATCGACGACCTTTTAGTGAAATTAACCTCTCAGTGTAAACAGAACCCCTACTTCGCTCTTTTATAACATCTGTCGGCTCTTATTTGATTGTGGAACTATAAAAATGCAGTTGGCTGCTCTTTCTCTGACTGCTATTCAAAACTTCAGAAACTTCCAATCGCGTGTGTTAGGTTCCATTCATCACGTGGTGAAGTTATTCCCCCAAGCCCCGCCTAACGAGATCAAGGTGAATGAGGGGAGTGAACGCTTGAAAAATTGTTAGAGAACGGAGTAGCTGTAGCTAATAAATGAATAGATTATAATTTTGTTAGAAAGATTTCAACTTCCAATCAAATGTTGGTGGTGAATTTTAATCCAAAGTTCCACACAGAATTTCTGCAAATGTAAACATTTCATGAATTTATCGCGGTAATCCTTCTTCGCCGATGCATATCAAGCGATATATATCACGATATATATCCTATATTTATTTTGAAAATATCACGATATTTTGATAGTTCCGATATTTATTTTTCGAACCACGATACTTTCAATATAAAAATTATATCAATCATATTATTAGTGCTCATTTATAATTTCAATAACCACAAAGTGATGTAATATTTATATGATATACTAGCTTTATGCCCGGCGTTGCCCGGGTGCGTATTAATATAAAACTTTAGCTTCTCAAAAAAATCTAATAAAAATTTAACGCAAAACTTGTTCATAAACAATGTTCTTAGTTTCACCTTCAGGCGCAAGAATAAATAAATTTAGTCTTGATGTAGTAGTTCTCTCTTGTTGTTCTTTTAAACGAAACTGACGCTGACTCACTGTCTCCGATTGTCTTGATGTAGTTGCTCTATCTCTCAGATCTCTTAGACGATACTCACGCTGCTCATTGCTTTCTAATGCTCTAGCCGTCATATCTCTAATGTGCACTGTCGCTAGTCTTCGATTTCTCTCCTCGGGACTCTCATTTTCACGTTTTTCAGCCGTTTTTTCTGCCTTAGGATGAACTTGTCCTATTGCTTTCCGTTTATTCGGAGGCATTTTTGCAGAGTGGTAGCTAAATATACTTACAATTCAAAAATTTATGTTTTTCTTAATCGTTGTTTCCGAGCCTCGAGGTAGAAAGGTTGATAAATCAGAAATAAATTACTTTCTCGCTTTAAAGGTTATCTCTATCAGTCGAAAAGAAAAAAAAAAGCAGT
>JAXGGA010018159.1:0-22700 GCA_038373865.1 Uloborus plumipes
TTGTTTGAAATGGCGTTAATTATGAAAAAGAATGGATAAGAAGGATACAGGGCTTACTTGTTTCTTGCGGTGATTGAGGTTTATCTCTTCTAATTAATCAACGGATCGATGGAAGTGTAGGAACAAACATTGTTGCCCCTTAATGAGGCAAAGCTCTAATTTCTCACTACGCTTTAAGCTGGTAGTATGCTAAACGAGCAATCAAAACCATTTTTCTTGATCAGGTACACTCAGAAAGGACATTGTTGAACTAAGCTTTCTGTGTTCTTGGGTGAGTGTGTATTGCTTTTATTAAACTTGAAAAATTTTGTGCTAATCGAAAGATAGTCATATTAGCCATTGCTAGAATGGTTCAGTGAGTGAATGCACCCCTAGGCTGGAGGGAGGGGTGGAGGAATCTGATATCGTTTGTTACAAATTTAAAAATTCGTAAGTACGTATTTTTTGCAAAGTGGTTTTAAAACGTTATTTTTTAGTTTTTTAAGGCGCTCTTTTTTTTTTTACCATCCGACTTTATAGGCTCTATAGCTGATAATTTCGTTCTTTTTAAAAGTTGTAATTTTACTTAAATTTCTGAGTATGTTTTCTGACTATTGTTCCCCCTAATTATCATATGCAAATGATGAGTATTGCTCGATCTCTAACTAAAGAACATCCAGTAGAAGTAACTTAATCCAAGAGTGACCAATTTACTATATAGTTTTCAATAATAGGTGACTTACTCTACCCGGATTGGTTGAAGCCAGTATAATTTTTTTCTGGTTGCCTAAAGCATTGGGTTTGAAAATAAAAAAAAATCTCGTCAAATTGTGTGTCGTGTTAGCTTTAATGGAGAGAAAAAAAAAAACTTTATTTTCATCTAAACCTGACTAGTTTATGCGTCGATTCATAACTGCGGACGAAACTCTTTAGCATAGAAGAGACAAAGTGAGTTTGTAAAAGCCATCAAGTGTTTCAAGTATTTTAATTAGGCCAGATTAAAATCACCAGTCAAAGTGATGGATGGTTCTTTTTGTTTTGGAAAGCACACTAAAGCATATGCACTAACAACTTCGAAAAGGGTTATACTAAAAATAGAAGGATTATGCTTCATTATTGCAAGTCTGAGAAAAGAAAATAAGTAAAACATTCCCGTTTTGGGAATGAAAATATTCTTCTGTTTAGTTGAAACATAGGTGGTTAATACACACGGGAAGAAATTACGGAACTGAAAGCTGGTTTGTTGAAATAACTCGTGCATGTTAAATTTGTCTCCAAGTGGTGATTATTATTTCTGAATTAAAAAAAAAGGAACTCGATGGAAAAAGATCCACATCTATCACGGAGGTTATCGATAAAAGAGTTCCCTATAACCCTTTACAGTTCCCCACAACCCCCAAACAGTCTATATCCCTCTTCTTAGGACCAAGGAAAAGGTTTATTTATAGGCAAGATTATGTGATTTTTACACAAATCTAACATTTTTTTCTATATAAATACGCAGGGGTATCCATCTCCCCAAAAAGAACACCAACCCGCCCAAGTTCAACCCTCCCTAGTCCCTCAAGAACAGTAAACCACCCACCTTCTGAAAAAATACCTATAAAAATACTCTTTCTAATAAGTTCGATAGCGCAATCTGTGCCATGACCCCCTCCCGCCCTCCCTCTTTTTGACTCAGCGAAGTCTAAATAGTGGAGAAGCTCAGGACAAGTAATGTTCATTAATTTGGAACATCGATTTTAACTGTAACAAACATACCAAATTCGTACTAAAGCTAGTATTTTGTTAAGAGAGATCTACAGAGACGACAACAAAATACGTTTTTTTTTATATATATAAGCAATTTGTTTTAATATTAAAATTTTTATGCATATACGAGTATATAAGGACTTGTTAAATAGCTCTCCTACTGAAAATGTAAGCCCTCTGAAACTCAAAAAGTTTATTATTGACAAGATATTTTTTTAAATAAATACCATGCTGCAATTAACCCATCAAGCAAAAAAACTTTAGCTACATTTATTTTTGTCAATATTTTTCAAACCGTAATAAGTAACGTGATACTAATAAAGCAACAAAAGAATTTTCGCCATTTTTTCTTTTAAAAAATTGATTAAGCTGCTTTTTAAGTAAAATTTAATGGGGTCAGTCCCCTTTGAAGTTTTTTCTTCTTTTCCCACTACAAGCATCCTCATTATTCACTTTGGTAATTCCCTGCGTGACACAAGTGGGACCAATATTTATGTCATTAAGTGTCTCGAAGTCATTTTTGTTCGCGGTTTTTTTTAAAGGGTGGGGAAACTTGATTAGCTGTCTTTCACTTCCTTCTTATCAAATCTGCTTCATTGATTAGTACACAGTTTTTCCGCGAAAAATGGTCGAGAGGTTTAGACTTCAATCTAAGTAAAATGAAAAAATTCTTTGTTTTATTTTAGGTCATTTTAATGCGCCAGGAAATATAAGATCTTTTTCAAACGACAATAAATAATAATGATAAAAAAAACACAAGTTTATTATATATATATATATATATCATGAGGGTTTTGAACTTTTTAAATAATCGTAATAACAATATTCACAGTATTAATACTTTTGACTTCGAAAATCTCTTTACAAATATCCCCCATCATCTAATCTTAGACATTTCTAATAAACTCTACGAAAAGTATGAAGATTGCATAGGGTCTAAAAGAAGCTACTGGCTAAATTTAGTTAAGTTCTGTGTTTTCGAAAACTATCTTTTTAATGGTTCTAATTTTTATAAGCAAATTAAAGGTATTCCGATGGGCACGTCTTTTTCCAGTGCTTTTGCAAACGTTTTTCTTCATGTTTATGAGTCAAATTTTCTAATCGACAATGATCTTGAGGCCTTCAGGTACATTGATGACATTATAATTTTTAACAACAGTAATTTCCATAATCTCTACAAGGATATTTATCCCAAAGAACTTTTGCTTAAACAAACAAATATTAACAACACTGCTTCTTTTCTGGACATTAATATTAAATTAGAAGTTAAAGATGTCAATCTAGCACTCTATGACAAACGTAAAGATTTCAACTTCAAAGTGCACTCACTTTTCCATTTTCACGGTTGTCTAAGTAAAAAGGTTTTCAAGAACATAATCATTTCCCAAGTTTCACGATACAAAAAAATTTGCAACATTAATTCAAATCTAGACTCAGCAATAAGAAAATTAATTGTAACTTTAACTGAAAACTGCTACCCCGCGAATTTGACAAACAGTCTTATCAGTAGCACATTGAAGAAGCCATAGGTTGGTAGTTCTTACAGTGTTTCTTGAAAGTTCTTGTTTTTGTATTTCTTGCAATTTCATATTGTCACTTTTATTTGAATTTTATTGATTATATATGGTGTCTTTTAAATTGTATTCTTTTATGTTTATGCATAAATAAATTGGATTTCTAGTGACCTAATGCTTGTTTGTGAGATGTCGGGGGCTAAAAGTTGCATCTTTTTAGGCGTTTTGCCTGCAACTTGCTAGAAACATCTCACTCCACTTTTCCCTACCCTAGCGGAGTCCCCCTGATGAAGGCCCCAGGGTCTTTTGGGAATTTTCTCTTTACTTCTGTTTTTAACAAGTTTTTTTCGCAAAGTTTTATACTTCTAATTAAAATATGTTTGCTACCAGTTTCAAAGAGCTGCCACAGGCGCCTCTTGACCTGAGTGGTGAAGTTTATTTTTCTGTTCTATATGATTCTTTGTTTATGTTAATACACACACACACACGCACACACACACACACACACACACACACACACACACACACACACACATATATATATATATATATATATATATATATATATATATATATAATATTAATATACGTCACAATCATGCACCCCAAAAAAGAAAAAAAGATGCGAAGTCAAAATTTTTGAATTTTTTTTTTAGCAACGTCACAATATTTTACGTGGTTCTATCTGCCAAGTGCAACCACAATCAAATGAGAAACGTCAAGGCTAACGTCTGTGTTTAGGAAATTAAGTTTTTAAAAGTTAAAAAAAAACTCATTAAAAAAAAGTACTGCACTTGTATTTATTAATAAAACCAATACTCATACATATTTTTCGTGCTTTTAGGATTTTAGGAGGACTAAAATATAGCATCTCAATTAAGCCATTGTCATTGTTACTCACGTGATTAGACATTTTTCTATTGTGTTTTTTCAATATTGAGATATGCTTGTGTACTGCAATAAATTTTTCTCTTACATAAAAGTTTAGCCCTACACTGCATGATTTTTTATTTTTCTTGGTGAAAAGAATACATATCATCGGCACTATGCTAAATTTACGAATGTGAAAATCTGTATTTTTCAGGAGAGCCAAAACACTGAATATAATTTTTTCCCACATGGCGTGTTTGGTTATTTTCAATTTTTAAATTTTTATATATATCTTTAAGTGTAAAACTATCTTTTGAAGGTGTTATTTTAATTTTAATTATTTGTAAAATTTGAACTTGAAAAGTGAACTTGAAAAACGCGATTTTTCACATTCGTTATTTTAGCATGCTGCCGACGATATGTTTTTCAATGTAATAAGAAAACGCGGAAAAATATTTTTTATATTTAACTCGAAATTTTCACCGCTTTGACAGTTGCTTTAAAGATACTTAATACTTGCTTTTTATGCATTAAGTTACCTTATGCTGGTCATAAGAAGGAAAATTTGTCCATATATCCAATTGGCAAACGCGATGCAGTGCAGGGTTGGAGGAAAAGGGAGCAAAAAATTAGCAAAGAAAAGAGATGTGTTATAAAAAAAAAGACGGTGAAAATTTGGTTTAATCCAAAGAAGGATAAAAAAGTATAAATATTGTTTACTAAGAGGGTTAAAGCGACGATTCTCTGATTAGTTAGTCTTTTTTGATTGTTTCAAAAGCCTAATTTCAAAATTTCATCTCAATTTTATAAAATCTTTTCTAAAAACAACCAAGAAAAACTCCGCATATTAGCCTCCTTTTTTTTCCTTTTTTGGAGCCATTGAAGGAAAAAAAATACCTAGAGAAAATGTAGGAAAAAAAAAAAAAGAAAATCCCCAGAGTTACCTCCGAACTTTAATGAAGCAACGTCCTCAAAAAAATGATCGTCCCGTCTGCTCCCAATCACACACTGCTGACTGGGCTAAATCTTTTCTGGATGATTATGAGTTTGTGGGGTGCAGCGGCGTTTCCCTTTGATGTCGCGCTCGGTGGGCATCAAAGGGGCTGAGCATGCTTTTGAAGCTGATAGGGTGTGTCTGTCTCAATAGCTTCTTTGACCGCCGGGTGGAGATGGCAATCTACATAGGGCCATTTAGGATTGTGGAGGAATACAGCCCCCCCCCCCCCCACTTTGATGTATCCTGTCGGTTCTGTCTGGGATTTGCTGACTGTGCGGATGAAGCTTGAATTTTGTTATTCACATGTCGGCATTTCCTACTTAATTAGATTGCTTCAAAAAGTACTCGAAATTGTCTTTTTTTTATTCCCTTTTTTTGGCAATCGATGATCTTTAAAAGATAGTGCTTCACGCGAAACAATAAAAAGAAATTGCAACTCAAAAACTTTGATTGAACTGCGATTGAAAAGTGACAACACCGCAAAAAATTATCGTAAGTGATCATCATCACATTTTAAAAGGCAGCTTAAGTAGCTCTTACTTACGGTGCTTGGAAAAGTTGAAAAGCGAATAAAAGTGCCTCGCACAAAGCGTTTTAAAAAACGAACTCATTTGTAGATAATATGCAACGAAATCTAATCTTATTCGTGAAACGAAAATTTTTGACGATTTCTTAGAAACGAATATTATTATTCAATTGGATACAGTAGCCTCCGGTTAATCGAATCAGTGGTCAATTGAATCAACGCTTTAATGAATCATATTGTCAAAAGCAAAAAAAAAAAAAAATCAGCATTCCTGAATTTTCCGCTTTCTTAAATCAGCCGCTTTATTGCATCAAAACTGTTCAGTACAAACAGGACTCAAAAAAGGGCCGGACACTGTATTCAGTGATGCATAATGAGTCAGAAAAAAGCAGTAATTTCATTTCGGATTATGTTTCTTTTTTGTATGTGTGTCTTAACTTTTTGCCTTTTTAAAGATCTTTGTGACAAAATAAAAGGACAAGAACAGCTCTATGATGCACAGATGTTTTTCTGCCAAATGTATTTCGCGAATATGCGTTTGAAATGTAATTATTCCCTTTCCTAAAGTAAAATGGGTTTCGTTTTAGTACATAAACAGCAAACACAAGTACTGTCCACCCGTGAAAGCTGCGCCTAGCACTCGCAAACAGTTGCACTTAAAAAAGCGTTGATGAGTTGTGGGTGATAACTTTCCGAAGTTTTCAATTTAAAACTTGCATTTGCTATATTCTTTTGACATGTACAACTAAACTATGCATTCGAAATTAGCATCGTTCCACTTTTTGATACAGTTCAAAATGCTTTCTACTATTCTTCCCCTTATTGTTATCTTCCCTAATGCCCCAATTTTAGTAAGATCAGAGAAGACCTGGCGCATGCGTTAATCCGCAGAAGGTTTTACCTAAGAAAATCAGACAGTAAACTGTTTGCTTTCTAACAAATCGGAAATCTCGCTAAGAAATAGTTATTTTATTCAACTAGTTGTCGCTACAAAATGGCTTGTAAATTATAATTAAATGTCTTAGGTTTAATGTCTGCTCTTACATTGTGAACTAACTAGCTTTTGCGACAAACCCAACTGTTACCGCTACACATGTGATAACAGATCCTTACAGCCTTAAAAAAAATCATGTTTGGACTGAATGCCATTTTAAATTACTATTCTTTCGAAGCGAAAATCTGTTTAAAAGAAAAGTGATAATTTATGAATATCGAACTTTTGAGAGCTTGTTTATATTGTGCCCGAGTTTATCCCAACGAAAGAGAAAAAAAACAGGATTTTAATCGACAACCTTTCATTTTGAGAGTGATATATCATGCGGTATTGACTTTTTCAAAGATAGGCGAGACTTCTTTCAGACTTTCATGAATTTTAAATCTTTATGCGAAACAAACTGTGATTTATTCTGATGTATATTGTGTCACGTAAAAATGTGCAGAACATATATTTGGAGGAATCCATCGCAGAAATAAAGGTATGAAGGAAAGAATTTCAAAAGGGGAATTTCAGAGAACAGAAAAGCAAGGTATTGTATACTTTCAAATAAGCTCTGCATCCTGTACTTTTAAAGTACAATTGAGAGAAATCCCTCTTGATAATATTTACTGGTGGGGGGGGGGGGAGTAGTAGTAATTTTCCTGTTTTTTTTTTTTTTTTTGAGCATTCATCAAAAGCGTAGTTGCAGCTAAGGCGAAGTGAAAATGAACACCGACACGTTCAGTTACAGAATTCAGATATTGCAGCTGGGTCCTTTTTTGGGCTCAATGATCCGAAATATCCACTACCAAGCTGCAGGAAAATAACTTCACATAAGTGCTGAGTATATCTTTACAGTGACAGCTAAAATATTTCGGCTTACCTGCGAGAGGCCTGCATGCAAGCTTTCCGTTTGTACCGCTCTACTTCAAAAAGCAAAGATAGAAGCTAGAGTAAGGCATTGTTAGAAGACGAGGAAAATAAAGAAAGGGAATTCATGTTAAAATTAAAAACGTAATTTTAGGCAAGTTTTGTTAACATTAGGCGGAAGGGGTGTTGAGGTTCCTTAATTTCCCCGAAATTAATCCCGTTTTCGACATTTTTAGTTCTGGTATAAATGCCTAATTTTTTTTAAACAAAAATTCGTTGTACTATTGAAAGACTTCGACAACAGAACCAAACTGTTTTCTTTAAGAATCATTGCATATCACAATTCAACCCAATTTTGAGTTTTGACCAAATGTGGCAAGTACCTGTAACTCCTCCCCACACAAATTTGATGCGCCACTGTATACTTAAATATAATACAAACTTCCAATGCGTAAAACGCATAGCACTTATAAATTTCACTTTGACTTAGTGTAATTTTTCATCTTATGGAAAGGAGGGGTCTAAGCCCCTTTAGGGTACCCCATAAATCCGTCCCTGCAAATCTCTTTTATACATCTCTTTTACACGCCACCTTGACTTGACTGTAAATGATGTATTACGCTTTATGATCTAAACAGCATTAGAAAGCCTTGTTGACGAATTAACTGTTCTCGAATGAGGATGTTTTTTCTTAGAATGTCGGATAAGTTGCATCCACAAAAAGATTGATCATAAATAGGAATTTGCAAAGCTAATCGCTTTGTATATGCTGAATAAAATAAAGATATCTTTTTTTACACAATAGTACGATGAAAAAGATAAAAGTTAACAACAGTTCAAGAAATGAAAGATTAGAAAGAAGCCTGTTTTGAAGTAAAAGCATTTTAGAGAAAATTTTGAGAATAAATCAATAGTACACTAAATTTTTCTTGACCAAGAAAACTTCCTTTCAACACAACTGTATTACTGCATGTATATCTCTTTTGAAAATGAAGAATCACACACCTTAAATTAACATTCCCTGTTGTCTCGTTCTTTACTTGATTATTGACACTTAGGAGCAACATTCGTAGTATTTTAACTGAAAAAAAAAAGCCGAAAATTATTTTATATTTTTTAAACGTTAAAACAAAAGTCTTTGGCTTCAAACAAAGAAAAAAGAAGGCAATTATTTTTAAAATTAGGTTTTAATCTTATCTGGCAAGTGGTACTTTTTATAGTAACAACAACAGAAGCACCATGATGTGGTTTAAATCTGGAAACCTAGCTATTGAGAAATATTATACATACTTGAGGTAAACATTACTTTAAGCGTAACCTTAACCTTTCAAAAAGTGATGAGACAGAATAGATCTTAGTATCCAAGATGCATGACAGTGATTTTATGCACGAGTTTCGTAAATTTTGTATATGTTTCCTTACATTCTTCTTATATCAGTCCCAAGTTTATATCTTCTAAGTTAAATATTTTATTATCTTGCACTCCTATCAACTCCAATGCTATACACATGATCCAGGAGTTTGTTGTTAATAACACATTCTTTTCGTGTCTGTCAAGAAAAATACCAATGAAATTAAAAGTACATACTTGAAGACATTTTTTAACGCTTGTTACCGTGTTGCACATGCCAAATTTTGTGGCCGCCGCTAATATAATTTCGTTTTTTCTGAACAGATTTGATTCAATAAAGCAGCTGATTCAATAAACAGCCAATTCAGTAAAAATATATTTTCTTCTGTTTTTGACGATATGATTCAACTAAGCGGTTGTTTTAATTAACCACTGATTTAATTAACTGGTGACTACTTTGTACGAATATTTGATGAGTTTATTTTACATTCTGCTCTGGGAAACATTTCTCATTTTCTTTGTTTTTTACCTTCATTTTTAAAAATATAATTCAACTTCGCAGAGATGGCCTATGACTCCTCCTTTTTTCAGGATTGTCCATTTTTAGGAAGAGGTGATACGCAGATGAAAATTGAGGAATGGGATTCACAATTGATGGGGGAATTTGAATGGGTAGAAATTCTACCTATTTTAAGGAATGGATTCGTTTTCTCATTTGATCGACACCGGCCATCTCGTCGCGGTTGAATTATAGTGTTTATGACTAAAGCAAAACAGAGCTCATTGTTCCTATTTACGCATTCAAAAATTCATGATTTCTTTGGTATATGTTACGGTGCGTTTAAAATTTTCTATGATACTTAAAAAATCGGAATTTCATGTTATCGACGACATTTTGCTTTTTAGTTTACATACTCATAAAATTTGAACCGTTATTTCTTTAATAAACATTTTATTCCTTCAAAATCTCTCCCAATAAGAGATTAAAGTACTTTTGAAAATATCCTATAAATAATGTGCGACGAATATTTTGCATTTTGTTAAGCAAAACAATGTAACTGAGAAAATGAATTATTTCTCAAAAGAAAAGCTTTTGACGAAAGGAAAAAAATCTGATTTTTTTGTTTTAATATTTTGTCGCTTCAAACTGCTGCTCCGTATTAAATTGAATTTTCTTGAGCAAAAATGCTTTCGTGTATTTTAAATTAAGCGCAAGAAAAAAATGTACGCTGAAAAATAGAAGATTCTTCAGAGAAATGCAAATAATGAAAAAAAAAGGTTATGTACATTTTCCAAAATATACATTTTAGTTTATTTTGGAAAAAAAAAGGCAAAACTACACAAGTGTCACCTAATTATGAAATGCTAATTAGATCTTCATCCTTCCATTTATTTCTTTTTTATTTCTTTCTAAATTCAAAACTTTTGCTATATGTTCTGAGCAGTAAGTACACTCACTATATTGCAAGGAAAATATTTTTTATACATAAATATTTTTTACTTAAAAGCGGAAAGAATAAAAACAAAAATAAGGTAAACATTTTTCTGTTTATTTTGCAATTATGAAGCTACAAAGTTTTTTTTAATTGTTGAACAAACAAATCTGCAAATATATAAGCACTAATATTACTTTAGCTAAAAAACCATAACATGACAAAAACGACGCAGTCCTGCACTGTTTGAGTTGCGCCATGTTTTTTAAATTTTAAATGTAGATTCCTATTTATTTTAGGCATGGAACATAAAACAATTGCCCTTCCAGAGCTCGATTTTTTATCCCTTTCTTGAGGTGAGAACATCTATTTGCTCGTATCGTACAATGATAGCTGGTCATACTTTCTGTTATTACGAATCACTGTCAGATTTTTATTGCTAACAACGGCACGGGTAATAGTCTTTAAGTAATCATTGAATTGAGTCTACTAATACGAATAGTATGGCCCCTAAAACACGACGCTTGTCTTTAGACGACTTCATTTGTGTTTGGGTTGAAAGAGAAGTTTGGATTTGGGGGGGGGGGGGTTATATTCGCACATTGCCAATAATTGTTATTCGTAAAGCAATCCATTTTTTTACTTCTATTTTTACAAATAGAATTTTTAACTGTTCTTTCGTCGAGCATGGTATTGTAAGTTTTTCTCTTTCAGGAAGTCCGCTTAATACGTTTTTCTACAACTAGATCTACGTAGCTTCACTGTAAAAAAATATTTTTTTACAGTATAATAAAGCTAATTTTATAGTAAAAAACTGCGAAAATTGATATTTCTGTAGTAATAAACTATACAATTGCTCATTTTATCCTAATAACTTGTAAGATTGCTTCTTTACAGTAATAAACTAAAATTGCTAATTTTACTGTTTATTACTGTGCATTTTGCGTTTTAAACTGAAACCTCTGCTGCAAGTATTATACTATTGTTTTTACAGTATAATACAGCTAATTGTGTGGTAATAAACTAAAACTGGTAATAAATTGTAAAATTGCTGCTATACAGTAATAACTGTAAAGTTCCCAATTTTACAGTTTATTGCTGTGTATCTTATAGTTTTAAACTGGAATCTATGCTGCAAGTATTATACTGTAAGAACAACAGTTTATTTTTTTCAGTGCAGAATATTTTTCCCCTGTGTCGTGATCAGACTGAGAAGGCACATACGCACGATTGTTGTGTAAGAATCCTTTCGTCAAACGACATTTCATTCATAAGCTCACTATTTTCAGTTTTAAAATGGTTTTTTGAAACCCGAAAACACGTGTCAGCAATCTGTTTTGCCTTTGTGTCTCTTTAAACATTTTTCTCAGTTTTACTTTGAAGTACAAAGATATTCCTCTCCCATGCGACAGGCAGTCCAACACTTGCCTGTCCCGACTTGCCAGTGGTCACATAAAAGGCCTTACATTTTCTGAGGGCAGTAAAACATATCCTCTCTGTCCTAAGTGCCACCATGAGCAGGCTTCACCTCAACATATCTCGGACTGTTTGGGTTTGAACTGGGAGGATATTCATGCTACTCCCCTTTTGGTACTGGATTTCATCAATGTCAACGGATTCGTTGATCTGGTCTGACTCCGTCGAACCAGATGGGAGATAAGAAACAACAACAACAAAATATTCATTTCCTGCATTTTGGTAGTTCGGTTGAACGTTCTCAAAAACAGATTGGAAGTCGGAAGCCTTGTTTATTCTTTGATACTAGCTGCGTTGCCCGGCATTTCATAGTCTACTTCGAAAAGAAAAGCTGTGTCACGTGATGCATGTTTAATATTGCGACCTAAATAAAATGAAAAAAAAAAATGCTCACAATTTCCCGGCAACGTGTAGAAAAGGAAATGTTTATAAAGCAAAATTAAAATTTAGATTTTTCAATTTTTTTTAATGTTCTAAACGTCTCTTTATGTGAACTTCTCAGCATGAAATTACCCATGTACTATGTGTGTCAAAAGATTCGACGCCAACTCCAGATTTGAGTAAGGAACACGCACAAACCCGTATATATCCATTTTAATATGTATGGATGAACTTGTTTACTTCGTCTTTAAGAGCTACTCAAATTTCCTAGTAAGAATTTCCCATTTGTGCTCCAAAATTTTCATTTTTAAAAAGTTTGCCTTTGTTGTTATCAATAGGATAGTCTTTTAATTTGGTTGTTTTAACAAATGAAATAAGTCGCAGATGCACTCAAACCAATTAATTTTCTTGAATAAGCCTAGAAAGATTGCTTCATCAAGTGTAACTTGATACGTAGAAGAGGAAGGATAACTTAATCGGATGGACGATGTCTTCCGGAGAAATTGCTGGTTTTAGGTTCTAATTGAAGCTTGTTTTGAACTATCTTTCTTTATTTAATGCTTTTTTACCTATCTTTGCGCTATCCTATTTCGCACAAGAAGAATAAAACTCTGTTTACTGTTTTTCTTGCTAAAATAATTGCAGAATCTAGTGGAATTGAAAATTGGGCTAGTTTATAGAAATTTCCGCTGAAAATCTCAGAATAGATCCATAAACCCTTTATCTATTCTTCGTTTTACTCTTTACTGGTTTTTCTACAAAAATACATATTGTTCAAATAAATGTATAGTACATTTATTAAAATTTTTTTTGTTGTTATATTATGTTTTTAAAGAGTTTGTATGGAACTGTGTTCTTATCTTTTATGAGCTTCGAAGTTAAAAAGTTGCAAAAACACTAAATTGAATACAAAAAATGAAGGTGATTCTATGATTCAGTGTTAGATGGCAACAGATAAAATTTTAAATTGTTAAGCGTTTTTCTATGCTTCACCAAAAATTAAATAGCTTGTAAGAGACATTTTAATGGGATTTATCTTTCACATTGTAAATTTAATTAGGTGGAAAAAAATCTCAAGAATCGCACCCACACCCGTGGAGCAGTTGCGTCAAATCGGATTTTCATGCAGATTTACTGTTATTCCAAATTATATTTAAATCGCAGCAATATTTCTTGAGATATAACAGATCCAATGATGAAAAAAGAAAGTTCAATTGCACCCCCCCCCTTAAAGCTGATATCACCAAAATTGAATCAATTCATGTAACCTCTAATTTCTACTTGGGGACCAATTTTTGTTTGATTCCATTTATTACTTCTAGAGATATAGCAGTCACAATTAATGAGAGAAACGTTCGAATGCCCGACCCCCCTTTGAGATATTTACATTCCAATTGAATAAGCACCTGCACCTGATCGGGTCTACCTATGGACCAATTTTTGTTTGATTTAGCTAGTTATCTCCTGAGATATCGCAGTCAACTAAAGCGCAGAAAATGCTCGATTGCTCTACCCTGTTCGGTGGAATTTGCTCCCCAATCTAATGTGCACTAGTTCCCATGGAGGCACATATTGTACAAAGTTGTGTTCAATTTCATGCAGTAGTTTTTGCTCCAGAGCGGCTACAAAATACCGGTAACATACATACAGTCACACACGGACAAATATTTTCCGAAAATGAACGAAATGGACTCAGCACATCTCAAAACGTACAAATCCGTCGAAATTCAATGTTGGAAAATTTTTTCGAATCCAATACTTTCTTCTATACTATATTATGTATAGAAGAAAATAAAATTGATAGCATATTAGACATTCCTAGTGTCTCATATCCAGCATATAACAAGAATATGTTATGACTAAATAAGCAAAAATTCTAGAAACGTCTTAAATTAAAAAAAGATAACCATAGTCAATAACTCAAATGACTGATGCCTTCAAAGACATGTACTTTTTGGAAAGACGCTATGTATGTAAAGTTGAGATACAGTTCACTGGTATTGTTATCATGTTTCCTTTTTGGAAGTTTCTTATGCCTAGATAAGCATACTCCAAGAACTAAGATAAATCTAAATTTAACTAGTACTTTGAGGTATTTAGACCATTAAACAATGTTATCTGCTTCTCTGACTATGATATTCATTAGTTATTTATGAGCAGACATTTACATATCAAGATTTAACATGAAACTTCCGTTGAAACATTATACATATCCAGCAGCATACGTTTCAATGAGAAGATTTAAGTAATTCTTTTGTGATAGAATCATGCATTATGTTTCTTGAAAGATCCAGCACTGATGAACTATTAATGATCTTCCATATCTTCACTTACTTAATTGCCTTCTAATGCTCCTTCGATGAAAACAACTTTTTCTGAAGTCAATTCTGTTTGATCTTGTCTTGTACGAAATCTAAAATTAGGATGTGATGTGTTTTAGAATCCGTGCTAACGATAAAATGATCCAACACATTTCTTATTTGCGAGCGCTATCGATTTTTAAGAGATTACTGTGGAATTGATGGTATTTTTCTTACTCATCCTTCGCTTTTTTCCCTGTTTAAAGTGCTAGAAGGATGTTTAAAAACTTTTCCTCGAGATTTCGTTTTGTTAGTTGGTAAATTTAAAGTATTTCAAGCAAAAGGAAACCTGTGGTGAATACTGGGCCTATCCGTTTTACGGGCACGCACATACCTTTAATTTTTCATTACATGTGTAGATAAATATCATCTGTTCAAACTTGTTCTACTTTGTGAAAGGAGAGTACGAGTAAAACCTTGAGTATGACAACTACTAAACGCCCATTAAAGTTTTCTCGCAAAGTATGCAAATTATTATTTTCAAGCACTTTTAAAAAAAAGTTAGATACTTTATTATTATACATATTTTGATACCCTTCTATTCAGGGGTGCCCACAAGGGGGGATTATGGCGCAAGTTGCGCCATCAATTTTTTTTGGGGGGGGGGATTTTTTTAAACTAATTTATTTATTTATTTAAATTATTTATTAATTTATTTTTTAAATTTGATTATTTACTGATTTTTTAAATGTAAATTATTCATTCATTTTTTTTAATTTAAGTTATTTCTTTGTTATCATTTATTTATTTATTTTGTGTGTGTGTGTGTGCTTGGAATGTCTGGAAGGGAAAAAAGCGATTCTATTCTGCGCATAATTAGCACTTTAAAGAAGTTAAAGTTATATATATATAAAAAATAATAGTTTTAGTTTAAAAAATATTTAAAAATATAAATAAATAATATTAAAAAAATAATATTTAAAAAAGTAAGTAATATTTAAAAAATAAATAAAAAAGAGGGATAAAAATCACAATAGAGTTGCGAAAAATTTTGGGAGGGGGGGGGGAGAATTTGCGCCATTGAGCTTGGGGGGGATGGGCACCCCTGCTTCTATTCAAAAACAACAACAACAACATCAAAGCCAAAGTAGAGCACGAGGAGGAGATTGAACAGTCTGCAGAGACGTAAATTTGTGAGATTTAACGTTATAGTGTTTTCTTTTAATGGCGGTGCTAATAATAAAAACATGTTTTTAAATTTTTTTTAATTGTATGGATTTCTCCCTATTTCAACGAAAAAACATATAATTTAGTGGATTGCATTTTTTCAAAAATATTTTCTTTTAAATTGGCATGAGATGAAAAAAAAAAAATAAATAAATAAAAATAAATAAATAAAATACTTACAAAGCGATTTTGTAGTTTTTCTCTAAAAACAAAGATCTGAAAATCAATCAATAGTAACATTTATTCAACTATGTTCTGATCAAAAGTAACTTTAAGGAGCAAAAAATTAATCCAGACACTGATATAAAAATAAGAAATATGTTTTAAGGTTTTCCTAAGAGAAGTCATTCGTTTTAAGTAAGATTTAGATAGAACCCGTCAGAATTTTTCACACAGTTGTTTTGTTTATCCTTAGACTCAAACGTCATTTTTCAGGTCTCCCTCGAAATAAGTTAAGAGTGTCAAAATACTCGTGACACATTTGAACACCTGTCAAACAAAAGAGCCTCTTAGAATGCAATTTTTAAATACAGTTTCATAAGTATAAACTAGAGCAAATTATACAGCTATTATAAATAATGAAATCGCACTGATTACTTATAAATTTCAAAGTAATAGTATACTTACCAATACCAATATATGAATATGGTTCTCGAGAAAGGACGTATTTTTTATTTCTATAAATTAATATAGCGATCCCAAATAATGAAGTCGTATTGATTACCAGTAAATTTCAAAGTAGGGGAATGTGGGACAAAATGAAATAGTAAAATACTTTCCCATCTTGCAGCAGCACTGATTTAGCGATATTTTAAGTTCCGACATATAGTTGATTCCTGTCAAAAATTAAAAGGCTCCAAAGATCGACGGAAAAAAATATGCAAGTAATTTCCGAAATTTGATACCTTTCTTGTAATATTCTTGGTTTTTCAAAAATATTTCTTGTTCTCCTCCTTTTTTTGAAAGTACAAAATTTTTGCCAAAAACTAAAAATAACATTTCAACGATAGTTGTATTACAAAATGCATTATTCCTTCTTTGTGTACACTGATTTTCGGAATAAATTTCCAATTTGTTCATTTTGAAACAGGCATTTTATCTTAACTATTTCACTTTGCCTCACTTTCCCCTACAGTGTAGTTTCTATTACTCGAAGCCTTATAACTCGAATATTCCTTTATCTGGAAGTTTTCCTTGAGTCCCAAACTGTCGAGAATTTTTTATAACAGCTGCCTATAAATCGTACAACCAAAAACTCGAAGAGTTTACCCGGTCCCTTGGGACTTCGAGGTATTGAGACTTGACTGTGATAGTATACAACTAAATACATGAATATAGTTCAAGAAAAATTATTTGTCGTTTATTTCGTATTTTGTTTTTAAAACAACTTAGCAGAAAAGCGAGAAAGCGACATTTTATGGTTTTTACGGACACGAGTTTAGGGGGAAAATTTTAAATAAAATGAAGAGGGTTTATACTTACTTAGTACACGAAATCGAATGAATGATTGAGCTGTTGAGAGTAAAAATGGTGTAAGTCGATATGATAAAATTTAGCGCCATTAAATTGTTTAGTAACTAGTTTTGTACAAAATACTACTGCTGTTTCGTTTTTAGGGATTACCGTCTATCGGCAAATGTTCGAATCATGGTTACTGGATGATGAAAAATGAGGTTTAAATTAACTCAGAGAGGTGTAAATATAAATGATGAAAAAAATGACTTTCACCAATTTTTAATCTTAACAGCTCTGTCGTAAGTATACTGCCGTGCTAAGCACAAAAGTCGAATCTGCATTTTTTAACAAAATTGAGTTATCGCCACCAGGTGGCTCTTTGTGACATATTTCACCTAAACAGTGGCGTAGCAAGAGCAAAATTAAGACTGGGCGAATAACTTTGCAAGGCCCGAGCCTCTCTACCCCTTTTGAGATTGATTCCATTTCAAGTTCTGTGTAACAATGTTCTGGGTTTAAAAAAAAAAAAATTAATAAATAAATAAATAAAACCTTCTCGCGTATTTGTTGTCAATCATAAAAATTAAACTATTATAAGTTTTTAAAAATATTTGAGATAAAAACATACAGCATGAAATAATTACATATATTTTGGGGTAGTTTGAAATGCTTGATAGATTTAATTTTTTGTCATAATATTTTGATGACCTATGAAATAAATGTATAACTTATAAAACTGCAAATAAATACTTAAATTTATTCTAAATTTTATGCATATTACGCTGTAAAACATCGGCTGTGCATTAAGTTTGGTTTGATGTTGCACCCATTAGTGCAAATTTTTTGGCACAGTTGATTTATTTCAGGAGAAAAAAACACAGATATAAAATTAGGAAACTCTACTAATTGATCAAAAATTCATCTTAACAAATTTAGGATCTACAAATAACAGCGCCTGAATAAAAGGAGGGAGGGGGGGGGGACATTTTCAAACGTGATGTAAATGGTGTGTGCTGGGCTTGGTTTAGAAAATTTGGGACAGTAGCCCGTCTAATTTGCGTAGTTTACTTTACTGGTACAATTTGAGGAAAAAAAGGTTGAGTTACAATTGTATATTTTTTAAATTTTTGTCAGTTCAATTAGATGGCTAAATGCAGCTGTGTTCTTAAATCTTTATTTCACTCATACCAAATGCACATTACAACTATTCGCATGGGGTACACAATCTAAACCTCACTGACGATTTATTCAAATTAAATGAAAATAACTATTATTTAACATATTTATATTTATGTATTTATGTAATGGCTATGATTTATGTGTTGATTTCGAAAAACTTCATGTTTGAAAGAGTAAATGTTCAGCAAGTTGGGGGAGGGGGGCACGTGTCCCCCCCCCCTTCTTAAGCTACGCTTATGCTTTTGGGTTTCCATCTAGTCAAAATCAGCCATCGGCTAAATTAATTTTAACTATTTGGAGGCCCCTAAAAGCAGGGGGCATAGTCAGTATTCCGGGTTTGTTGTCCAGGCCTCTTTTTTTTAAATCAGGCCCTGAGTAAAAAAAAAAATGGTTCGTTTAGTTACAGATGGTAATTTTTAAAACCAATATATCCGTGTTTTCTATTTTAATCCGTTTCGGGGGCCCTATGCCCCAATGACATCGCTTTCAAAAAGAAAAAAAAAAGTGACACATTGTTCCCCTGGCCGGGTTAGGGCCCCCAGATGTTCTTTAATTGAATGCAGATAGAGATTCAGCCAAAACTGTTGACTGAATTAGAGAGCGTGCGAAAAGTTCGGAAAAACTTGGCTCAGACAGAAGTTCGAAGCAAGGCCCCTTCGTTTTTTTGAATTTTTAACGAAAAAAAAAAATAGTTTTTTTTATTTGTGTGATCGAGAATACTTTCGGAAATTTTGTTTTGGAACAAAGTTCGAATGGAGAAAAATTCGTGGCAAAGTGGAGATGCGAGGCCCCTGGAGGGGCGATTCTCTGGGCGGTCGCCCGATTCGCCCACCCCTTGCTACGCCTCCGCACCTAAATACAAAATTATCTGGTCATTTGAGAACGGGAAATATTTTTAAAAAACATTCTGAAAAAGTTTCATCTGAATGAAATACATGGTGGCGCAAAACTTTAAAGAGTTTTATCTCAGTTTGAGCTCGACTGCAGATATCACTTTTGAGCTTAACACGGCAGTATGGCAGTAAAAAAAGTCAATCCAAAAACCTTTTTAGAAAATCAACCACTATTCATTACGCAAAAATATTTCTGAAACTGTTTTACAATTTTTTGAAGAAAAAAAATAAATAAACTTATAAAGAAAGCGTTATTTGAGTATTAAGTCGTAAATCACCGCCCCCTAATCATATAAAATTTTCTTCGAATTTAATGAATATATTTTCAGAAATGAAACCAAAACTAATCGACAGCTCTGAGTGCTTTAAACGTTTTCGTTTGGATAAGAAAAGAAGCAAATCTGGCTTAAATATTCAAGTTTTAGATTTTTCCATTGAGAAAATCAAATGAAGCTCAAATAATTGGTAAATATCATAGAAGCGAATAGAAATACATTTTCATCTTCACAACTGCTTCACGGAAAGAATTTAGTCACATCCGCACTTCGTAGAATGTTTAATGTTACAGATTTAAGGTTATGATACATTTATTAATCAGGTTTACTCAACTAGGCGTAAATGCATTCCCAAAATTTCTCAATGTTAACAGAATGATAAAATTATGTTTGATAATAGATATTTGAGAAGATATTCCGAATTCCCTTGGCGACATTCTCATTAATATTTTAACATCTATCCTGCAATTTTTCCAGTTTTGCTTTCAGAATTATTTGGTAGAGTAAATATTTCCAAGAACTTCTCTTTTGAAAACATAACATAGCTATGATTTTATGCATTTGTGAAATAAATTTAGCGAAGCCGAGAAATGAATCCATATCATTTCCACTCCTAAGTTTTTCTTTGCATGAATTTTGATACATATATGCTTCAAATTAAAAAAAAATGTTTACTTAACTTTTAAAATTCATCGGAATAACGGAATTATAGGAAGAAGTTTAATTCCGCTTCACTTGTGTTATATGTAGAAGAGTAAAAATTTGAAATGGAACATTTTGTTTAACTATTGATAAACGATATCTAATTGAACAATTACAGAACTACTAATAAAGTAGTATACATAATTATATTGAGAAAATCATAGTCACATTAAGTAATGGTGTTTGACCCATATCCAGTAGAAATAAAACCGTTTTTATTTTTATGATCAATTAGTTTTTGAGGGGGCATCTGTGATAGATTAGAGATCAAGTTTTTCGGTACAATTTCTAAATGCTTTAAAAAATCTTTCAAAACCCTTAGTCCTCCATAATACGAGGCGTGTTTTTAAAATAAATTAAAAACAAGCAAAGATATCTTTATAATTTTTTTTTACATGGAAGTCCAGACCTTAAACTACTTTTATACATAATTTCCATTAAACGTAAGGTACTTATCATATCGTACAATCAGCTTCAAAGAAACGTCCATCGATTGAGAGTGCCGTCGACTGTAAAGTAAGTGCTGTAAGTGTCAATCACACATATCATCTAAGTGCAATGTTTCATGGTTACTTGTGAATGCGAAATATTTAAAAACTTCTGAAAAAGCGGATTATGAATCATTAAAACGGAGGCTTGAAATTTTAAAGCCTAACATATCTCTTTTTAAGCTCAGCTTCAGATCCGGTTTTCGTCCTTACCACGCACGGCAGCTTTGATGTCATTTCTTTACCCTTGCTGATATGACCTTCTCATTTGCATAGTCTTAGACTTGTGGACTCTCTTAGCTGTATGTTGTGTGGTGAGAGAGATGATCTGGTTGTGATTGTGTGTGTGCAGACACGTCTGAGATTACTCCGCTCTCAGAGACGTCCGTACTGCCTGATTTTCTTAGGTAAAAATTTCCACGTATTAAGGCATGCGTCAGGTTTTCACTGATTTTAGCAAAAGAGGGGTGATAGGTAAGATAAGGCAGCAAGTGTATGTGTGATAGGTAAGATAAGGCAGTGAGGGGTGATAGGCAGTAAGGGGAAGAATAAAAAGTAGTATCCTCCTTAAACTAAAGCTCATCTCCAAGCTCCATGAAGTCTACTTTCAATGGCTTCCATCCCATGTAGACATTTTCGGCACCGACCTGGCGGATGAACTGGCCAAGAAGGTCTGTTGCTCCGTCAATTCTTCCTCTTCAGAACTTACCTTTTCAGAACACCAATCTATTGTGAATTTGAGTGAATGCGTGAACTGAGATTTTGAAAGAGTTCAAGATCCCTCCCTACCATGAGTGGTACGCTGGTAAAGAGCCTGGCTCTTCATTCGCCCTCAATTGTGACAGATCATCGAAAACTGCAATTTCTAGATCAGTAAGCGGCCACACGAAGAGTCTTTCATTCATTGAGGGTAGGAAAGTCTTCGACGTCTGCTCTAAATGCAAAAGGACTTTGCAAGGAAGATATCTTTGAATCACCTCTTCTTGTCCTCGATTTCCTCCGGGTCAATGGTCGGATGGAACTTGTCTGACTTCGTCAGACATTTGAAGGATTAGTCTCAACTCAGCTCAAAAAAAGTATTTTGAGCCGTATCAAACAACGTAGAATGATGCCAATGTCAAATACATAGTTCAGTTGAATGTGTCAAGAGGATAGCCAAAATGCGAGTTTTAAATCGAAAACTTCGGAAAGTTCTCACTCACAACCCATCACTTCTTTTATAAGTGGAATGGTTCTCGAGTGCTAGGCGCGGTTTTCACGGACGAACAATATGTTGTGTGGTGAGAGTTTTCTGGTTGTGCGTGTGTGTGTGTGTGAAGACACGTCTGAAATGGCTTTGCTCTCTTAGATGTCCGTAGTTTTCTTTTTCGTTTGCGAAACTGCTTATGGTCGAAAGAGCTAATAGTTAACCATTCTTTAACTATTGAAGGGTGTAGCTAAAAAACTATGTTGAAAAAAAATTGAAAGCATGGAGTCAATAAAAGTAGTTTATATTTAGTTTTTTATACCTTTAACATGTAAAGTATTTATAAATGAATCGTGTTTTTAACATACGGCTTTTGCATTACAGTGAGTGAATTGTTTACAGTAAGGGAAAACTAGTTCAAACTTAATGTAACAAAGAACTACAGATTTGTAATTTTAACAGTACAGATTCATTAAATTCATACAGAGATTATTCGATTTAAATAGGAAATTCAACCAGAAGCATTCCTAGCTAAGCTAAAGTAAACTCTAAAGCATAAATTAATCTACATTTTTAAACTGCTTAAGTAATCGTGTTAATATATCGCAAAAACATCGCTTGAAATTCAAATCTCCAACAATTTCTTTTATTCCAAAATACAATATTAGTGTCTCCGTTTTCTGAAGTTCAGAGCTTGAGAATTAGGAAATAAATCAGTGCCCCGGGTTATGTGGAAATGCTCAAATTTTGTAATGGAGCATTGGGGGAAACGAAGCTAATTTAAATATTCGAGTTTTGTATTTCGTGTTCTGATGAGCTCATTGAGGTTACAAATTAGAACCAGAGATCTTGTCGACGGTATTGGGGTTA
>JAXGGA010018160.1:0-22696 GCA_038373865.1 Uloborus plumipes
GAAAATGTTCTATTAAAGGATTTTTCGTAATATTTCCAATGAGACCAAGATTAAGATGATATAATAATTATTTCTTTAGTTAGAGCCATTTTGCAGTCAAAAACTTTAGATTTCGAATAAAGAAAGAACTATCGATCATTTTCTGACCTGGTCTAACAACCCTCCACGCACTAACATGCACCTGATGTAAAAATTCGAACGAAATCGGTCGGGTAGTTTCTGAGTTTACCCTGGTTTATTTTGTAGTTTGTGTTTTATACATATAAAGGTTTTAAAATACTTTTTTGCAATGTGCCCGTTTTAAACAAAAGTAAAAATTTATGCAAAAAGAAAAAAACAACAACTATAACCTTAATTCTATTGCATCTGAGCTGTACTATTAAAATATTATACAGTTTAAGGGGAAACATTTATGTTATGACAATACATACCTTATTTTCTGGGATATTGCAAAAAACAGACTTTTGGAAATCAGCCACAACTTCGAATGTAAATCCAAACGCCCACAGACCGAAACCAAGATAATCTCTGATGGTGAAAGGGGAGTAATCTGGACGACTAAGGAGCATCATTGTGGGTAGAAGAGTGACGAAAATCCACATACCTTAATAAATAATTATAAATTACTTTGAAATGTCCTAAGAAATGAGGCACAAAGCATTAAACCAAAATATTTAATTTAAAAAAAAAAGTAGGAGAAGGCATCTAGCAACTAGTCGGTACAGTTATTCAGTTAACAGTAGTCAGTAGTTAATTAATGGCAAATCTTAAACTCCCACAGTCAATTTGGTTCTATTCCATGCATTACCTCAGCAGTTCACAACCTTTCAGGCTCTGTGACCCCTTTAACACTCCCCCCTACTACCTCTATGTATGGGGAGGGAGCATACACAATTTGATTCTAAAAACAAATAAGATGCAGCATTGTACCTATCTAGCCTTGAACATTTTAGTGCCTTGATAATATAGGTGCACCTTGAGGATACTGATATTCTGCTGGAGAGAGAACTAGTGTTATACAAGGCATGAACTATCGAGCGCTGAAGCTGGTTATTAAATGAAAATATAGGTAATTGCATTGTTTAACGACATTTGTTTAATTTTTATTATTAACAGAAATTGCAAGTTTAAGCCATTGTAAAAACATATGATTAATTTCAAGTGAATAAATTGTACATTTTTAAAATGTCGAACTTGACAATAACAGTTTCAAGTCAAAAAACATGCACATTTTGAAAATTTCTGTGGACAAAATGTTTGACCCAATTGAATTGCTAATATTTTATAATTGACTTCAAAACCCTTTAAAATAGAATTAAAAATAAAATTAATGAAAAATATTCGTTGTAGTGTTCATGAAAAATTGTTTAATGAAATGTTGCGGATACGCAACGTTGGCCGAAAATGGATTAAAGAATTTATACCTACCTTGCAGTGTCCAATACACAAAGAATCGTTTTGGATTTTCTCTAACCTTATCAAATCTTCTATCCTTTCCACTTTTGATAACTCTTATAAAAAGAAATGTACCAAGCCTAAAAGAAATAGTATTAAAAGGCTAAATGTTATATAAATTACATTATAAAAGATATATAAAATATTAATTAAAGATAACAAACTATAAATTAATAATAATGTACCACAAGAATGCATTGTTGTATTACTACCAAACCCTGGCCAGGTTAAAATGTGAGCACATATGGGGCACTGGACTAGGACACCAAATGTGAAGAAAAAAAAGTTTTCAAAAATTCCAGTAATTTTATTTCCCACATCATTTCATATCAATCCAGGGTCCTCCATACCTACCATTTCTCGTCGGTTAACTGGTTGGATGGGGCCCTGAAAAGCATTTTGTGTTTTTATTTAGACCAGGAGCCGAACAAATCCCTGGTCCAGTGTCTCCAGAGTAATTGATTCGCTTGGAGGACTTTGATTTTTTGATAATTTATGCATCTCAAAAATCATGAAAATTATCAATTAGTACAAGTGTTCATCATGTTTCCAGTTGCAAAAATTTTCTCGCTGATTTATTAATTATTTTTTAACAATTAATTTTGCACTTTAGCATCACACTTTAACTTTTATTCATTGTATAAAAACAGATGTGTTTATTTACTAATTATTTAATACTTAAATTCGTTTACTATTCAGTTTCCTAACATTAGAGCATTTGGCTAACTGAATACTACTTGATTTACTTGCAAAATAAGCAGTATACCAAATACTAACGGAACAGTTGTTGCATTCCTAAATATGACCAGCAACTATTTTGTAAGACAGTAGCTTACTACACCCATACCTGTCTATTTGTTTAATTTAACCAGTAACTTCCGTACCTGCCATTTTTAACTTACCGGATGAAGGGTATCAAAGGAAGTTCAAGGAAAAAGCTACTTTGAAAGGAGGAGGGAGGGAAAAGGGAAATAGAATGGAAATCATAATGGAAAGCATTAACGGGGTAAATTACTACATGGAAAACAAAATTCTATGGCATGATAAATTCAACGCTAATACATATACATCACAAAAATAGCAACAACAATGAAAGTTAAATGTACATAAGTACAAAAGGTACAAAATTCTTATAGTAAAAATTGACTGTAGGTTAGCATAAAATGTACTCCCAAGATTAAATGCCAGGTGACAGGCTTCCTACAAACATCCCCAATAACCATTTCACAACAAGGATAATAAAAGGAACAAAAATATAAAATTCGAATAGTAAAAATGACTCTAGGCTAGCATAGAATGTAATACCAGCATTAAATGCCTGAGTACAGGCTCCCAACAAACATCCCCAATTCCTACTATGTCACAAGAATACAACAATGATAATAAAAGGAGCAAAATATAAAAATCCAATAGTAAAAATGATTCTAGGTTAGCATAGAATAAACATACATACCTAACAGCCCATGTTAATATCATTCCGGACTGCAACATTTGTCTCAGTGATCGTTCCGGATTCCATGATATGCACATATGAGATAACACGATAAATGTAACGCTTCCTGAAAAAATATGTTTAAGCAAAAATTAGCACAGGAGAGCAACTAATTACAATGGATAACTACTTATTTATTGCAATGAAATACAAATACAAAAATGATGACCAGCAAAAGGCTCTGGCCAAACACATCTAGATTTTGGTCAATTAATCAGGGTTCCAAGTGAATATCAATAGTTCTTCAGCTCCAATTAGTCTTCATCAACTGTACATTACTGACGTAGATAGGAAAAATTGCTTGTGATTGTATACTTAATATTTTAAGCTGAAAATTTGATCTTTATACGCAGAGTAGCATTAACTTTTAATGTAGGATATATTTCAAATCCAAACATACTTCATAATATGAAAATAAATACAAGTTAGGAAACAACTGCAGGAGGTGATAAAAATTATTAACTCAATGTTTTTATTTAAAAAGGAAAGCTATGCCACATTTAAGCTTTTTCGAGGTTAAAAGAAATTAAATTCCATGTTAAAAAAAGCATTGGACAAAGGAAATTCCTTTTATCGACAATGTGAATTACGATTTTAAAGCGGGATTTCTTACCTGTCAAATCGTAGAAGATTTCCGTCTTAAGAAAAGCAGATACAATAAATACTGCATATTGTATTGCAAAGTCATACACTGCAAGTTCTAAAAGTGGTGAATTAAAGTCAAACATTCTGCTTGTTATTTTTCCCATACCATTATAACGTTACTTAATCATTTTATCATAACGCTACTTGGAAGCTTTATCAGTTGACTCTCGGGAAAAATTGCTAAAAAAAATCTGTTGCTATAGAAACCATTATATGCTAGATGCGTTGAGTTGATGCAGTTTGTAAGAAATATATATTTTGGCACTGCAAATTTTCTTGTTAAACTACCATTTCTGTTTTAGTAAATACTATCAAACTGTAGTTGAAACACTGCCGATCGCAGTTGAATTCAGTATTTTTAACTAATATGAAAAGGATCGTAGAAAATACAGCAATGGAGACAAGCCATTGTAAAACAGTAGGGGGAAGGGGAGGAGGTACTTTTCGTTTGGGTTTGTTTACTTTTTCAGTGATCAACAATCACAAGACGATAAAACGTGTCCAGACTGCAGTGTGCTTCAAGATGAAAGAAGTGTATTTACTATCGTTATTATTAGCACCTTACTATTGGGGTATGCAATTACGTGTGTGATAAATGTATAATATGCGATTTTTGTCTTGTGTTAGCATTTACTCTCACAAACTTTAAAATCTCATTTAACTTTCCCGCCTTTTGTTAATATAGAGCCGGAGAAGCCACCCGAGCCCGCTTATTAGAATATCCGCTAAAAGTATATCCCGCTAACGTACCAGACCATTATAATGCATTATTTTGATCACGAATTTTGGATTATCCCGCTTATTACAATATTTTTTCGTGGCAAAATGGCTATTCTATTAAGCGGGCCCGAAACTGTACATGATTTACATATCTTGTTATATGTTCGTTTCACCCCCCCCCCCCCTCAGAAATGGGATATTGTTCTCAGAATTAAAGAATTTAAAGTTAGCATTACTATTTCAGCTGGGTATGTTTTGGTGTAAAATGAATTGCAACAAAAAATTTTTAAATTTGCACAAGAAGTTTTTGTCTGGAAAAAGATTTGTACTGAGATTTAGTTTTAATAAAAAAGGTCATTCTCAATGGTCCAGGTTGTGAACCACATTTGTGTTTCTCATTGTCCAGCAGAACAACTCTTCAATTCAATCTTTTAAGGTCTATTTTTTCATTGTGTTTGTATTCTAGATATAGCCTTCTTGCATGCCTAACTTGAAACACTTTCCTTACTTTTAAAATACATCATTTTTTGTTTCTTAACCATTGATAAATAAAAAGCCAATTTTGCTTGTCTATAACTTTGCATTGCAATTAACAAATTTTGCAAATATTACTGAGCATAACTAGGCCTGTCTTTTAATGTTTTTCTGTCTGTGTGTTTGAAGTGAGAGAAGAAGGTTATGCAGCGTTTCTTCCCAGATAAAAAAGGGGGGAGCAGGGTGCTTTCCGACAAAAAGTCACTTCAATTCAAGCAGGCCCGTCATTTATACAAAGTGTACTTGTCCAAAATACAGCAAAAATCACTCCCACACTCATATAAATGCATTGATCTCTCCCCTTCCTGTCCTAAATGACAGCCTGTGAAAAGGTAATAAATTTTGTAGTAGTAAAGAAAAATCTTCCCATAACCTTTCTAGAGGATTGAGGGTGTTGAATTTCAGGTAGCTTGTTGATTTTTTTTTTTCCACAGAAGATTCGCTTTGGGATCAAGTGTTGATAATCTTCAAAGGGGCAAAGATGCCGTATTGAAAACTGCAAAATGATGGCAAGGTGCTACACTCTTAAAAATGCCTGGAAAACAAGTTTAATACTTGTTATTTACACATTATTCCGTTGACCAGTTTTGTTAAAAGCGAAATTTCGACAATGATGCAGTTGGAGAAAACGTCATATGCCAATATTTCTATGAAATATGTTTCAAATTAGAGAAAGAATACTGGATTTCTTACATTTACTTTTAAGAAAGTAATAAATTTCTATGCATTTACTCTGGCATTTAAATTGAGTTATAGTATTATTCAGCAAGGGCGTAGCTAGGGGGATGCAGGGGTGTGCAGATGCACCCCCCTAGATCAGAGCCAATGGTAGGTCACTGTGACCTCCCATTTTATTTATTTTTTTTGACAAACGATTTTGTCCCCTTTCATGCTTTTCATTGTAACATGCTGGTGCAGAACTATAAAAAAACTACTGTTTTGTTCTTTTAGAAATATTTTATACCATCCATTGGTTTAAGGTGTGCATGACTTGAGGGTCATTCCGTGTCAACTCAACACAGGGCTCAGACCTCACCCCCTCAGATTTTGATGAAATTTGGTACAGAGGTAGTGTTCATATAGACATGTTAAAATCTAAAATTTTTTTTGAAAAATACGAAGGGGTTTTGAAGATACAGCGCTGTAAAAGTAAAAAAAAGGGGTCAAAACACGTGAAAGACACAATTTTCAAAATGACCTAATTTTTTTTCTAATTGAGATAGAGACCTGAAACAAGTGCCATTTGACAGCATTTTTAAGGGCCTTTTGAATGATATACAACATGATTCGGTCTTAAAAGAATTTATTTCAATTAAATTTGAATTAAAATTTAAAATTTAAATTTCTCAAAATGCGCCGCCTCAATTTTTTTCAAATTTTTTTATAAAAATGCTTATACACTACTTAAATGGCTGTAAAAGTTTCAAGATGGGCTTATAATGGGTTCATATTGAAAAAAATCATTGAATAAAGCAGTAATGGATCTACAGCACAATTTAGCATAATATAGCATGGTTTTAGCACTAAAAAAATATATATTTAAGGGATGAAATGGATTCAGATTGATTAGCTAGTTAAACTTCAAGTAGCTGATTTCAATAGTACTTGCAATTAATTTAATTTATTTACCTGTTGTCAGGTCTTTCTTTTTGAATTTTTCCATTGGAAGGGCGGGGGCAACGACTACAAACAATGTAAATACACACAAAACCAGCAAAAATTATACCCACTTAAATGAAAATAGATTGGTATCCCTATTCCAGGGAGAGCCAAATATCATAATTTATCTGTTTACCTGTTGTCATTTCTTCCATTTTGAATTTTCCAGTGGAATGGGGGGTGCAACGACTACAGACTCAATGACAATTCCACCCCAAAACTGCAAAAACCGTACTCATTTAAATGGAAATAGGTTAATTTCAATATCCCCCCCCCCCTCTTCCCTAAATGGCGGGTCTGCATGTTGAAGAGTACTCATAAATGTAGGTAATAGCTTGCAAATCTAGTAATCTTATATTTTCAGTCTGTTATTATTTTATTCTTTGAAATAATTAATGGAAAAATTTAGACAGAAAAATATTTTGTTCTAGGAATTTTTCGTATTTTTAATTTTGTTAATATAAATAAATCTAAGGAAATTCATCTTGATGTATGCTTACTCATCATTTTTAAAAATGTAACTATATTAAATCCAGTTATCAATTATTTGAATGGTAACTTGCTATTAAAAAATTAAAATGCTTGTAAGTAATTCAGTAGTCATTAAGATGATCTCATGATTGCAAAAGAAGGATGAAAAATGTAATAAAAATTTGTTACCACATCTAGATAATGTTCCATTAGGTATAACCAAGCAAGAAGGAATAAAACTATATATTAAGATACATTTGGCAGATGTAAGGTGTCAAGATATATTTTGTAAATCGCCATCTTCCTTGTTTCAAGCTCAGTGTGAATTCTGATCAGCCCCAAAGTCAGATGTCTGTCTTATTGGAGTAGGTTGAAGAGATAGTGGTAATACTGAGTTTTTGTTAGTGCATAAGTGAATCAAAGGAAATTGAAATTTTAGTTTCAAATTCTTTTATTTTGTATATACTAAAATTAATGTTAAAAGCTGTCTAAGTATTAAGTGTTTGTAAATCTAGGGTAAAATGTAAATATTATTTAAAATTTAAACTATGGCTGATCAAAGATACTTTACTGGACAGTGCTTTAATCCATTTAAAAAGAATAACCACAGGTAAGAGACAAAAAGAAATTACACAATGTTGCAGACTGGATGACAGAATATTTGAGTGGAGTTCCAGAAAATGCCAAAATCTGCCATACTTGTAGAAAAGAATTGTCTCTTTTAAAGAAAAATGAAGACTCAGGCCAGAATATTGAAGAAAGTTATGTTCTGAAAGTTGTGATCCAAATTTTGCTCCTAAGTTGGAAATTGTTGAAACATTAAATGTGTCACTACAAGAATTGGAAAGAATCTTCAATCGACAAAGGAAAATCAGAAAAAAACAGGTCATTCAGCAAGTAACATGAAAAAGATCAATGCTGCATTGAAATGCAAACTATTTACTAATATTGAAACATTCTGAGAGAGAGCCTCAAACAGCTGAAGAAACCGTTTTAAATAATTTGAAAACTAAATTTGCTGATTCTTCTAATGTTAACATTCAATGATATTTACCTGCTTGCCAAAGTCATGTTGTATATGAAAAATAATGCCAGAATTCTCAATGCTCCTAAATACCTGCTAAGAAAATCAAAAAGACTCTTACAAGATAAAGGTATCCTGATTAGCCCTAATCAAAAACCAAGAAAAAGTCTTCCTCCTAACATTGCAGAAACCATAAGCGTTCTGTGAAAATGATGAAATTAGCAGAATATTACCAGGAATGAAAGATTGTATATCTGTTCGAACAAAAAAGGGGGATATAAAAACATTCAAACGGTTGATTCTCTAACTTGATGGAGGCTTATGAAGATTATAAGATCTATGAGAGATATAGATCTTATAAAGATAAATATCACAATTTTAAGATACTTTTGTGCAAATTGCTGAACTGAGACCAAAGTATTGTATACTTGCAGGTCAGAGTGGAACTCACACGATTTGTGTATGCACCACCCACCAAAACGTAAAGCTAATGATAGAGAATGGGGGGGATCCCTGGAATAGGTAAATTTTAACCTATTTCCATTTAAATGAGTACGGTTTTTGCTGTTCATGGTTGGAATTTACATTAAGTCAATAGCCGTGGACCCCCCATTTCCCCGGAAAAATTCAAAATGAAAGACATGACAACAGGTAAATAGATAAATAAATGATGAAAAGGGGGGAGGGGGGCTACCTCTGGAATAGGGAAATCAACCTATTTTCATTTAAATTGAAAAATTTTTGCTATTTTTGGGCGTATTTACATTGTCTGTAGTCATTGCACCCCCCCCCCCCCATTCCCCTAGAAAAATTCAGAAGAAAAGACGTGACAACAGAAACTCTAAGAATCAGCTACTTGAAATTTAACTAGCTAATCAAACTGAATCCATTTCATCCCTTAAATATATATATATTTTTTAGTGCTAAAACCATGCTATATTATGCTAAATTGTGCTGTAGATCCATTACTGCTTTATTCAATGATTTTTTTCAACATGAACCCATTATAAGCCCATCTTGAAACTTTTACAGCCATTTAAGTAGTGTATAAGCATTTTTATAAAAAAATTTGAAAAAAATTGAGGCGGCGCATTTTGAGAAATTTAAATTTTAAATTTTAATTCAAATTTAATTGAAATAAATTCTTTTTAGACCGAATCATGTTGTATATCATTCAAAAGGCCCTTAAAAATGCTGTCAAATGGCACTTGTTTCAGGTGTCTATCTCAATTAGAAAAAAATTTAGGTCATTTTGAAAATTGTGTCTTTCACGTGTTTTGACCCCTTTTTGTTACTTTTACAGCGCTGTATCTTCAAAACCCCTTCGTATTTTTCAAAAAAAATTTTAGATTTTAACATGTCTATATGAACACTACCTCTGTACCAAATTTCATCAAAATCTGAGGGGGTGAGGTAAAATTTTGTCAAAAATTGTGTTGATTTGACGTGGAATGACCCCTGAATAAAGTATAGTTTCTTCGAGTTCATAATTTCTTCCTTTTTTTGAGCTAATAGAAGTTCAAGCACTTTTTTCTCTTTCTTTCTTGCTTTTTTCTTTCTGTTTTTTTTTTTTTTGAAAAATTTGACTTTTATGTAAATTTTTGGGAATTTTATATAAACTGCGTTATTATATCTAGTATTGATTACTTTTCAGAAAATGATAGTAAGCTTGCTTGTTTTTGAGGAGAAAATTTTTAATTTACTGAATGAAACTCAGAACTTTACTGTGAATGATTAAAAAATAAATAAATAAAATACAAGAATGCATACTAATCTATGCCTATCAAAAGAGACGTGAGGCGTCACGAAAATAAATAAATAAATTAAAGAAAATAAATAAAGAAGTTCAGCCTTGCAATACTGTCTCACTATTTTCAAATTTCATCAGCCAATTTGTATCGGATAAGAACTTTTTGGGAGGTCACAGTGACCTCCTTTTGGGGTGTCACTGCTTGCACCCCCCTAACGTGAGTCCTGGCTACGCCCTTGTTATTCAGTATGGTGCTTTAAACTTAACCGTTTGCTCTTTGTCAGTTTATTTTTTATAATGCTCAAGTCATGAAAAACCTGAAAAAGTCTGAAATTTCTCTGCAAAAATGTGCCCCCAAGAAAAACCTTGAACCAAACATTTTTTGAAGTGAAGTACATTATGTTTTTAATTTAATTGTTTTTTATGCATATAGAAAAGTACAAATAAATCTTGTGTGAACACAGGCTCGTCATTTAAGGTGTTCAGAAGAAGGGGCAATTGCCTCCCCCCCCCACCCGCCTTTGAGAAATTAAAATATTAACATGTAAGTGAGCATGTTTTTGTTGTTTTTCGATAAAATTTACATTGGGTTTGCAGCCTTTGATCTTCCCTGGAAAAAAATTGAAATAACAGGCCTGTGTGAGCAACATTAAAATTTAACAAACATGAAATATTAAATATTTCTTTTTTGTTCTTTTAACATAGTTCAATCAAACGTTGCTCCTGTGGAACAAGACTTCACAAGTTATGGATGTGTTTGTAAAGATTATAACTGTGGGTGCTGTGCACACTTAGAAGTTCCAAGAATTGGACTTAATGATACAGGTTTGTTTTTTTCTTCATGTCTGCAAAGTTATTTCTAAAAATTGAAGACACTATGTCCCTGTTTTTCTTTATTTTAACTTTTTTTTTCCATTTTTTAAATAGGAAAAGTCTTAAAAATATTAATTTTATTCTTGAAAGCCATTCCATAACTAGCAGAATAGTTTTCAATTTAGAGTCTATTTTTTGCTTTCCCAATTTTGATTTTAGAAAATTAGATTTTCGATTCATAAATTTAATTTTATTTTTCTAAAAATAATTCTTGGAAAATATTCAAAATGCAAGTCTTAATTAAAATCTCTGGACACACTGTCCCTAGCTTACCATTTTCAATGGCGCCATCTACACAGAAAAACATTATTTGAATGAAAAGACTGATTTTTCGGAAGTATAACCAGTTTTCTGTTTTTCTGTATGATTAGTATACCAAAACAATGAAAACATCAATAAGAAATGTGAAATAGGTAAGAATACAATCTAAGATGTTTATTGAACAAGATTTAATGCATGTTGGATCCAAGTTTCCATTCTTGCCTTGATTGATTTTTAATAAAAAAGTTTCTACCATAATTACTTCTTTTCTTTTGCAGGATGTGTGAATTTGACGTACTTGCCGAAAGAGTATGGTATTTCTTTCACTATGACTATCGATAATCTTGTGATCTACAATGAGACTATATCTGGTAATACAATAGAATTTTTTTTAAATGTTATGCATTTCTACCTTGATTTTCAATTTTTGTGGAGTTACTTTTATTGGTAGTTGTTTGTGGTTCATTATTTATAATTACTGTTAAAGCTCTGAAAGCTCAAAAGTTTTTTTAATTATAATCTTGAAACATTGTTGTGTTTTATGAGGATGAATCCAGCTCCAGAGTTTGGAGGGAGTTCTTATAAGAAATTGGAGGGGTTCAATAGTGTAATACTATACAGCAAAATAAGGGATCATTTACAATTTTTTTGGAAATATAAGTTCTCAAAATGCAGTTTTAGGCTAATTTTTGTTTCTTGAAGGGGGTGAGTTGGAATTAGGGATTGCAATACCGTAGCAAAAACACATTACCGGTATTCGGTATTTTTAAAACGCCAATACTGGAATACCGGTATTTGAAATTTTTCAAAACAAGAAAGAAAACATACTTGTTTTGTTGTAGTGTTCAATAATTTACACAAAAATATAAATTATCTTATGCAAATATAATATGGAAGAACAAATATTTTGGTCAAATAATAATAAATGCAAAACAGTGAGCAGTATATGACATTAAAAAGAAAAAAACACAGATAAAATTAATCATTTTTTCAACACAAAAAATAACAAAACGTATAGTAGAGTACAAAAAATTCTGCCTGGTGTCAATATCAATTGAAAAAAAAAAAAGAACTTTTTCTACTGCTGATTTTTAGCCTACTTTCCCATTAAAAATAAAAGAAAGACGAAAAAAGTATGAAAAGTAGCTTAATGCATCTAAAAAAATATCGCCAAGTTAAAAAAATATCGCCAAGTCGAAAAAAATAAAAAGGTAAAATGAATATCGAAAAATTAAAAATTTGAAAGTAGGGTATTGAGATGGGGAATTTGTGTGTCGGTCTGTCGGTCTGTCTGTCCCCCCCTAATAACTTTTGAATGAACATTCCGATTTGGACGAACTTGTTTTTGTTGGAAAGATCTCTGCGAGTACAGCTCATTCCCATATTTGATTTTTTGATTTGAACAATTTTTGGTTCAACTTTGAGCCGTTCAAACAACCGGTCCCGCGATACTAACTTTTGAATGAACAGTCCGATTTGAACAAACTTTTTTTTGTTCGAAAGATCTTTTCAGGGATACTTCATTTCCGTACCTACATTTTCAGAGCGAGGACACAGTCACCTTTCTCACCTTTAGTCACCTTTTGAAATTTTGGTCACTTTTTGTCACCTTTTGGAATTTTAGTCACCTTTTCAAACCTTTCTTGAAATGTGTTTTAGAAAAATCCCTTTTTGATTCATAAAATTTTTGAAAAGTATGAATATTCTTTTTCTTACCT
This sequence comes from Uloborus plumipes, assembly GCA_038373865.1. Taxonomy (NCBI): domain Eukaryota; kingdom Metazoa; phylum Arthropoda; class Arachnida; order Araneae; family Uloboridae; genus Uloborus; species Uloborus plumipes. The sequence continues at coordinate 12,603 of JAXGGA010018160.1, forward strand.
GAAAATAAATGGAATTTTGAAAAAAAAAAAAGCAAAAATCTGTCATTCAACCATTAAAAAAAGTGTTTCAACTGTGGCTCATTCACAAAACAAAACCTTTCAGAAGAAACTGTTTAAAAGTTTCAAGAGGAAACAAAAAAAAAACAGGTGCACCTGTTCCAAGGATATTTGGCAGGGTTTTTTTTTTTTTTGTTCTTGAAACAAAATTCTGTTGGTGATTTGCATAGAGATGGGAGAAAAACAGGGTAAAAGTTCTTATCTTTACTGTTATGTTCTTATCTCTTTTCTGCTCTACCCCTAACCTTCCCCAAAGAAAAAACTGGCTGCTGATTTCACCTCTTTTCAAATTTAGTTTCATGTTCTAGCAAATGCTTTTTCTATGCCATACCGCAAGTCTCTTTGACCTTGAAGCATGTGCGTAAGGCATAATTGGAAAAATACCCTTTAATTTGCAGAAAAAATGTAATGCAAAAAAGAAAATATCAGGAAGAAAGAAGTTATTTGGGAAACATCTTTTTTTCTTTTAATTTACAGATTTTTTTTTCTCATTTTCAGAAGTGATTTATTACTATGTGCTTTTTACATTTAATATTGGTGTGTTTTTTTTTTTTTTTTTTTTTACAAATATTGATAGTCTATGTGATATTATTACGTTTATGTCAAGTTATTATTTTCAAACTGTGGAGATTCTTATTGGTTTTCATTATGTAAAACTTTTTTGTAAACGTTATATTTGAAATGCACAATTTTGACTCCTGCTAAGATAATTTTATTATTTAAGATTCACTGATGATCCCGAATAATATATTTCGGTTTCTGATAGTACTGAGTATCAAATATGTTCACAATTTTAGAGGTAGGTTTAAGGGCACCGTTTTGCAATGTCTTGACCTCTAATGTGTGCTCTCTCTCCACGTTACAAATCTGCATTTACACAAATCTGCATACTATTTTTATTACTATACTTTATAGCTCTCTCAGTTAAAAAAAAATAATGTCAAGTTTCAAAATTTCAATAAAATCATTGCTAAGCAATCTTGCTCAGTGATAGCTCGTTGTGACATATGAGTTGACGAACCATTGCTTTGCCTTCCACGACTGGTAGAAATTCAGAAATGAACCGCCAGCATTGGAAATCGCTTTTTAATGAAATAAATGAATATTTTCTGTTGGAGATTTCTTTATGTTTCGCTCTGCAGAAAATCTTGCAAATATTTTTTTTTTTTTTGTGAATTTTAAAATTCTCTAATTTTTGAGTTAAATTTTTAAAACTATTATTGCGTGTCATGCGTAAGGTTTCTATTTTTCTGTATCCTGTAAATATTTTACATTTTTTAAAACTTTTGTAATAACATTAGTTATTATGATTTTTTAATAACTTCATTAAAAATTACTTTTTGTAGCTCTCACAGCAAAAATAAATTACTAATGCATTGAAAAGAACTTTTTTACAAGTTTAACATGCAATTTTGCTAATGTATGTAAGGATTTGGTAAAATTAAAAAGAAAAAAAAAACATTTTCACAGCACAGTGCTCACAAGACTTAAAATATGATATAAAAGTTTTTCTCTCTTCAGTATTGGACATGTGCCGCTGTATATTTTCAGAACCTTCCCTCCCCCCCCCCCCAAGCAAAAGACATTACACTTTTATTCATATGAAATAATATTTTCAGTTTTATACTTCAATGTTATTTTATTTTCACCTTGTAAGTTATCATTTTGCTTCAATTAAAGTTTCTGATTTTTCAAATTTTATTTTCTCACTCATTCTGTATTGTCAATACTTTTTAGCGAACATTTATGCTTTGTATTTACAAAGAAACAAGAAAAAGAATGCCGATAATTTTGCAATAAGCTATTAAAAATATGAAAAAAAAAAAAAAAAAAATTGTTCATTAAATACATTGTCATTATCTTTACTTCATAGTTTCAGGTGTTAATTTAATTGATTTTAAAGAAAAATCTTTGAACATAACATAGAGTTTACACTGAAAGTTTTTTTTAAAAATATGTCCTAAAACAGTTTATTTTATTACTTCCAGCCCTATCATATTCATTGTTAGAATCTAAGTCTTTTAACATAGTATGTAGAGGCTATTTTGGTGAAAGTCAGAAAAAAGGATAACCGTTTTCTTCTTTTTGAATTCTTAACAAATTACTTTTAGTCACCTTTTAGTTACTTTTTTGTCACTTTTTAGTCACCTTTGTTTTAAAATTTGTCACCTTTCTCACCTTTTTCTAAGACCATCAGCAGTCCTCGCCCTGCATTTTCGATTTGAACAATTTTTCGTTCAACATTGAACCGTTCAAACAAGCTGTCACCCCTAATAACTTTTGAATGAACAGTCCGATTTAAACATTTTTTTTTTCGAAAGATCTCGGCAAGGATACTTCATTACCGTATTAAATTTTTAATGTGAACATTTTTGGTTCAACATTGAACCGTTCAAGCAACCTTTCCCCACCTAATAACTTTTAAGTGAACCATCCGATTTGAACAAACTTTTTTTTGTTTGAAAGATCTTATCAAGAATACTTCATTCCCGTATCTACATTTTCGATTTGAACGATTTTTCGTTCAACATTGAACCGTTCAAACAAGCTCTCACCCCTAATAACTTTTGAATGAACAGTCCGATTTAAACAAACTTTTTTTTGTTCAAAAGATCTCGGCAAGGATACTTCATTACCGTATTTAAATTTTCGTTCAACATTTTTTCGTTCAACATTGAACCGTTCAAGCAACCTTTTTTCACCTAATAACTTTTAAGTGAACCGTCTGAATTGAATAAACTTTTTTTGTTCGAAAGATCTCGGAGAGACTCATTCCCATATTTCACTTTTCAATTTGAACCATTTTTCGTTGAATGATGAACCGTTTAGAAAATTTTTTAACATGAGCGCCTACTGGGAAATTTAAATTGAATGTTGATTCTGAACTTAAAGGCGGATTTCCTTCAAACTAACTTTGTAAGAAAACATTTTTGATAAAAAATGTATATAAAGTACTTTTCTGAAAAATCTTCTGTGAGGACTCTGATTCCGACTCCGACTCCGCAAACATGGCGGAAATTCAGGCTCAGAAAAAATGACTGAATGGGCAGACGATTTTTTGTTTATTTATTCATTTTTTTTGTTTAATTAATTATTATTTTTATTTATTTATTTATTTTTTGGCAGACGATATTTTTTTTTATTACAAAAATTGTTCATTCACTAGAGCATTTTATTCTTTATTTATATTTAACAACTGGCAACGGATTAAAAATAAAATTCGAGACGTTTTATTAACGAACGAGGTTTTTTTTCTTTCTTTGATAAAATGTGTTTTGATGTTCTTCGTACTTTTATTTTATTTATTTTTTTTTCTTTTGAAAACGATTGTGAAATTTTTCTATGGAAGAACTATAACAGTTACATTCTTTAAAAGGTGCGACAAAACTTTATTTACTCGTTTAATTATTTGTTTCGTGTCCATTTCATCTGATGAGAGGGCCATATTTTGCTTTTAGAAATCAGCTTTAAGTGCTATAAAGGTATGTTTGACATAATTTTCAGTTTCAGATATTCAAGAGAATATTGATTAGATGCTAGAATGCCGATGTCGATGTACGGGAAAGTAGGCTCGTTTAGTTCTTGACAGAACTTCTTGTTAAAATAAGATCTTAAAAAAACACAAAGCGTCTATCGAACTGTCATTCAATCTAGAGCGAATTTTTGTACATATAGTTCCAGCAGCTGAAAATGCGAGCTCGGAATCGACGTTGGTAGGGGGTATTGTTAACAATGCGCTCCAAGTACTTACCCCGAAGTCCTTTGTCTTCAAATAATTGTATTTCTCTTCTGATGGTTTTGGAAACATCTGTTTTCGGTGCTATACTAGTACTGTTTGTGGCAATTTTCTTATTTATGGCTTGCTGTAACTTTTCCTGGAGAGACAATTCTTCTTCCACTTCAATATCATCTTCATCAATTTGTTCTTGCTCAGGAAGAGTTGTTGCTTGCTTTTCCAAACCTTGTTGAAGGAAATTTAGGATGAATGTGACAACATTTGATCGCTTTATTTTTTTTCCTTCTCTCTCTGTTTCTTTTTTTAATTTTACTAAAATTATGCAAATACCTCAAAATATCTTCCACTTCATTACGTCGTTCCTCTGTGCGTATTTTCAAAGTACTGTACAATTCTTTGGCGAGTGGAGTGTCTTGCTCGTTTCGTGACTGCAGCATAAAGTTGATTATGGCATTCGCTGGCCTCCACTGCTAGTTTTATGGGAAGCAGAGCAGATACTGTTTAGGGTATTAAATCAAATTCACTGTCCGAAAAGTTAACTTGAGAATTCAAGTCAAGCTTTTCCTTGAGAATGATTCTCTATGAATCAGTAGTTTTTGTTTTAGTGATATTTTGGCATCAAACAATTTATTTTTGTAGCGTCCCTTGGATGAAAAAAATACTCATTTAAAGTAACAGTAAATATATAATAAATGAAATGAAAAGCTCATCGGTTAAAAATTATTCATTTTTTTTTTCGCTAATACCGAAAATACCGGTATTTTGCCTCAGTAAATACCGGTATTTCGATATTGGAAAATAGCTCGAAATATCGGTATTCGGTATACCGGTATACCGGTTTTGCAATCACTAGTTGGAATCTCCGGATCCGTGCGTGTTTTATTTTTTTTTAATTTGTATCTTAATGATGCTGATTTTCTAATTTATAGCAGCAAATCTGTTCCTTCATATATTGTTATAAAAGATAAAAGCAAAATTAATAACATTATAATTAAAAACTTGCTTGCTTTTGTCACACTAAAAGTCATTTACCTACCACAGCAGGTGAATTTTTCCTGCATTTGCAATTTTTTACAATGCACCAATTTTGCACAGCCTACAATAGTGATCGTTCCTGCCAAGAAGCTGATTCACATTATTTTTTTCTCAAAGCGTTGGAAAAACTTATTACTGGTTATTTATAAGAACAGTTGCTCTAAAGAAAAGCATTCTGGTGTTGAATTTCAAATATTTATCTGTGTTCCTATAGTCTGAGTTTATTGTACTCTGGTTTATGACCCTACTAAGTCTTCCTTCTTGCTACAAATGTCCATGGTTTGTAATTTTTCACTTCTCTAGCTCTTCAGAAGAATGTCAACTATTAATATAATCATCCATTGCCCTCTAAGTAAAAATAATAGCTGAAACTGTCTGAAACTGAAAAAACTTTCCAAAAGTTATTTTCAAAAAGTAGTAGGTGATAGGAGAAAACTGCAATCATGGATTCCCACAAGGGCTTGTTTCACAAAATAATTAGCAAGAATGTTGTCAAAAGCATTTAACAAGTTTTTTTTTGCTGTGCTCTGTTATCATGAGTCAGGTGATTTTAATCATTAGTACCTGGGGACCGAGCCCGCTCGGTTATAAAAAAAGGTTTGTAAACTCGTGTTTTTTCTAAAATGCGAAGTACTTATTTCGATAAACTTGAAAAGCATTTTTAAGCATTTGGTTGCAATTGCGCAATTAAAACACCCGTAATTTGTTTTAAAACACACAACCTTATTTAATCATTGCTCACCATAAAATCACACCTAATTTCATTTCATTTGGCGCCGAAGGCACGGGAGGGGTTGATGAGAATGGATGCAGAGTCCATGTTCTCCAATTCCCCCTTATGTTTCCAGTTGGTTTTGACTTTCACTTCACTTCACACTCTAAGGTTCCACCCGTACATGCCACAACTCGTGGTTTAACCGGGATGGGGCCACGAAGAGCTGTGTTCATTTTTGAACCAGGCCCAAGGGCCGAGCAAACCCTTAGCCCAGCATCCTCCAGAGGTATCGTTTCACTTGGAGGATTTTATGACCATGAACATTTTTAACGTCCCCCAGCCACCATTAATGAAGACGGTGGTTCTTTGATCGGCTGGGCTTCCTCTATATGATCTGCCCGGGACCCTCCGGTTACGAGTCCGACGACTTACCGATGGGACTACCGCGGCCCATACCCAATTCTAACTTTATTTTGATCGATCTCTTTTAAATTTCAAGAACAATAATAATTCTAACGTGTTGCCAAACTTGTTTGCTAAATACTATAAAAATTTAAATTTACGCTGATGTGATTAAATATGAAATCCATTGTTATAATAAAACGTGGTTGCTGTGAAACAGTAACAGTAAGAGTAATCATAAAGAAAGTGGCGAAAGAAAGCTCGTCAAACTTTTAATGAAGGCACAAAAAAACGGGGTATTTTGTGAAAACTCGCATTTTTACAGAAAAAACGTTGATGTAAATGAACTCAAAAACCAAAACTTTATCTAAATACAAAATTTTATCAAAATCGTTAGAGCCGTTTTTGAGATCCGAAATATATACAAGAATTGCTCGTTTAAAGATATTAGATTATGACCCATTGTTTTGTGAGTAGAAGTCGAGGATTATTAATTGTTTTGTAATAATCATGGGGAAATTATACGAGGTATGATTAAAAAGAATCTGACTTTTGTTCATAAAACAAACGTTTATTATGATACAAGTATTTAATGCAAATCCCCTTCAAAGTAGTCCCCTTGGGCTGCCACACTTCTCCCAAAGCTTCTGCCACTGTTGAAAGCATCGCTGGAAGTCCTCCTTCGGTATGGCTCTCAAATGGTGTTGCATTCTGCATAATTTCTTCTCTGGTCTGAAATCTGGTCCCTTTTAGTGGCATTTTCAGCTTTGAGAAAAGTCAAAAATCGCAGGGAGCAATGTCAGGAGAGTAGGGAGGTTGACGAACTACTGGTGTGCTGTGTTTTGTCAAGAAGTTCTGAATTAAATGGGAAGAATGTGTTGGAGCGTTATCATGATGGAGCTTCCAACTGCCTGTTGCCCACAGATCCGGGCGCCTGATCCTCACTGCGTCACGAAGGGGACGCAGAACCTCTTGGTAGTAATCCTTGGTGATTGTAGTACCGTGTGTTGCATACTCGTGATGGACTAAACCACTGGAGTCAAAAAAAGCAGTAAGCATGGCCTTGACATTGCTGCGAACTTGCCTTGCTTTTTTGGGCCTCGGGGATGAAGGATGCTTCCACTGTGTTGACTGGCGCTTGGTTTCTGGGTCCTACCCATAAACCCATGACTCGTCACCTGTTCATAAAGTCGGGATCACCGTTCACAGTTTCCAGCATGTCTTGTGCGATCTCCAGTTGAAGGTTTTTTTGCTCAAATGTTAGCAGCTTTGGTACAAATTTTGCTGAGACTCTCCTGAGGCCCAAGTCGTCAGTCAAAATTGCTTGAATGGAACTAAAACTAATATTCACCTTGTCTACAAGCTCTCTGATCGTGATTCGGCGGTTCTGCATCACCAGGTTCCTCACTTGATCAATGATGGCATCGTTTTTCGATGTTGAGGGCCTCCCTGAGCGTGGTTCACTTTCAACTCCCATCTTTGAAGCGGTTGTACCACTCCTTTATCTGTGTGGTGCCCATCGCTTCATTTCCAAACACTTTTTTAATCTTGCGAATTGTTTCCACTTGCGAATCACCAAGATTAAAACAAAATTTTATGCAATAACGCTGTTCGACTTTTTCTGACATTTAAAAAGAAATAAAATCTGACGACACTCACTTGCACCTGTTCAATCATGAATGGCCTGACGCCGACTGACTTGTATTGGAGCTGTAGAAAAAAATGAGCATGCGCACTAGGTCATGCTCACAACCACACAGCAAGCCCTGCCCCCATAGCTGCATTCGTTTGACCAATAAAAATTAAGGTCGGATACTTTTTGATCATACCTCATATTTACCCACTGCTTGGTATTACTTTCGAATACCTAAAATTCATTCTAAGTTAAAGAATGCTGTAACAATAGTATTTGTTTTAGTTAGGATTATGCAATGAAAGAAGTTCTGCATTTTGATGTATCAACAAGTGACCAACTGTACATCCATGTGTTGCAATGTATCATGGAGTAAGGAAGTGAATTTATGCAGTTTAACTTGGAATGACAAAATATTGTTCGATCTCACTTTGCATTTACCAATGATCATATTGAATTGCAATGTTTTTCTATGACTTTAATTTGACATTTGTTGCTACTACTTAGTAGAAAGATTAAAAAAAGCACATAGGAAGGATAAGCTGTAAACAAGTTATAATCTGATCCGATCATCTCTTTTGTTTGACGTCTTTTCATCTATAATCTTAAGTGTTTTGCACTTGAAAAAAACTTTTTTTGTAACTTCAAAACATGTCTGCATTTTTGTTTTTTAATTTGTGCATTTATTATTTTGTTTAATGTACTTGTGCTACTTGTCATAAAGTCATTTATTAATTTCTTACTTGTTAGTTATCAGCAGAATTTTAAGGGAAATTTTGGACATGAAACAGATAAGCAAAACAAAATCATTAGTGTTACTGTAGTGTTCGGCACCCCCAATGGGTAATTTTGATCGACCTCTCGCTCCTGGTCGCACAGGTTAGTTAAGCCTGGTGCTCCCGTGCAAAGGAGGAGAGGGATGTTTTTGGAGAGACGGATCCCCTAGGTCAGACAGAAAGCAGCTAGGTGGAACACTGGTTCTGTTTGTTGGGTTCTAGTAAAGTGAATGTGTTTGTTTTATTATGATTGTGTACAAAGTGTAATGTAGTTGCGTATGTTGTAAATATAGAAATAAATGTGATCAAGAAAAAGGTGTGATCAAAGAAAAGTCCTGAAGTTTGAGTTCATCTTAATATACAACGAACCAAAGCGAGTAACGGTATGGAGAATGCCGTACTTGTTACAGTTACGCTCTAGTTAATAGATTGTTAGTGTAATCTATGTGAAACTCAGTAATGGCTTAACGTTCCATCCATGGACTACAGTTTTGTTCTTATTATGCACTCATCAGCATGGAATAGAAATTAAACGAGCTGGAGGCTCGCGTAATAGGCACAAAACTGCAGTCCGGGGATGGAATAAATGAACTGGGGGTGTATTGCATGTTTCTGCCTTAGCCCTGGCTTTACTGCTTTAATGGCTAAATGTTTGCTTTTGTGTAATGATTTTTTTGCATGAAAAATTCTAGTTTCATGTCTTGGTAACCAGTGCTGTAGTTGGAAAAAAGATATGAGGGAATTCATTTTGGAGGTGGGAGGGGACTCACAAAAAGAAAGCTGTTTTTCATTTTATGTGCATTATTTTTTAAGTAAAAAATATCTCGGGGAATGGTGTCCTCTCCCAACAACCTTCATTTATTAACCCAACAACCATTTTATTAGCACAAAAAAAAAAGTAAATTGTATTTGGTTTCAAAACATTATTTTCTTCGTTTTGTATTTCTCTGTCAAGTTAATTTGTTATGTAATAATTCTTTTACCTTCTATAGCTCGCAATCCTCCACCTATTTGCTTCGGGGCCCCAATGTTGAAGGAATATGCAGAACTGTGCGTCCACTTTTATGACTTGAATGTTAGTCGAACAAAAGCTCATGGCTGTGTTCAGGTTGAAGCGAGGCTGCACAAAATAGTAGTTGCCACTTATAAAATTGGCTGCTTTGATATTGGAAACATTGATGGTTGGAAAAAGTATCACAGAAAACTGATTGATAAGATATTAAGAAAAGAAGACAATGTAACTGTAAAACTTGCATAACTGTGGTCAACCCTCTCGTCCCCAAATTATGAGTAAATATGAATATAAATAAATAAATGTGCAGTTTCTATCATTTAATGTGCATGAAATTCCACCGTAAATCATGTGCAAAATAATTTCTATCTTCAGAAGCTTTTCTTCATATTTATTTAATTTTTTATGACACTTCATAATGTCCAATATATTTTTTTTTCAGTTTTTTAGGCAGCTATTTTTCTGTTCGTTTGTTTAAAACTAATTTAAAAGCGCATGCATTTTTAGTTACCTCAAAAAAGTTTATTGAGTAATTCAAATAATTAAATTTTAATGGAGGCAAATAGCTATGATGGCCAGCAATAAGACATTGGCATGTATACTGACATGTAAGGATGATTCTTGTGACTATTTTAAACTTCATACATATTTTACTGGAACAAATAATACCACTGAACAAAAAGAGGAAGTAATTTTGCATATATACTTTGATTCAAAACATTGCTACT
>JAXGGA010018161.1:0-22694 GCA_038373865.1 Uloborus plumipes
GAAGTTTACAAATTAGAATAAGGTAACTTCAGTCGAATCATTTTCTTTTTGTAAGAGAACTTGTTATATGAGCTCACAATCTTGTGAAAGTCTCTCTCTGCTAGACACAATTTTAAACGAGCATATTTTATTGGTTTAGAATGTTTCCACAATTTAATTGCATTTTTTCCTGGCAGATTTATTCGATAAGAAAACAATTAATAATAGATCAGGCATGAAAGTGCCAGTTGACAAAAAAAGCTGAACTTTTCGCAGGAGCTAAATTAACGCGACTGAACGCACATACCATGTAAGATGAGGTTGCAGACATTATTAAATGCCTTAAAAATGTTTCATGTACAAAAAAAGTACATAACCGAAAAACAAAATCTTACTTTCATTTCTGGAAATATTTATTTCGCACTAAGTCAAGGGTTCCAAAATCAATTATTTTCATAATTACCAATTTATGCAAAGAAAAATAACTTTGTTCAGAATTTTGAATATTGTAAATTCATAAAATACACTCAGTTTTCACATGACAGTTTCATTTATGTAGCAGGCGGAAAATCATTTATAAAAATATCAAGCAATTTTGAAGATCTACCACTGGATAATCACAGACATGACAAATGATATTTTCAGGGGTGCAAGTGACCAAATGAGGTTTGGGAGCATCTTCGGGAGCAGGGAATTCTTTCCTTTAATGACCTAATGGGAACACTGCTGCTAGTAGCATGGAAAATTCTATTTTAAGCTTTTAAAATTATAATTTTACAAATTCAACCTATCAAAATACTGCCTTTCAGTACAAAGCCATAATTAAACATTATGTGGTTGATTGTTTCAATTGTTTTCCAAAAAATGAAGCAATGGATAACCTAATGCTCATTAAAATCAAGCTTGCAAAAATTAATAGGTATATAAATCGAAAAAACTAAATTATTTGTTTTCAAAATATAAGCTAAAATACGCTAATGGAAGGTATCTATTGTCGAAATAACGGTTAATTGTCAAAAATATTAAAATGTCTGCAAGATGCATTTGGATTGAAATCTTCAACATAGGAAGCTTCGTCCGCCACGTAAACGTTAGATGTTGACATGCTTCTAAAAATAAATTTCTTTTTTCTCAAAATAAAACATAAAATAAGTTAAGCTGAGGTAGCATATGTCAAAATAATTTTGGATTGTGAAAAATATCAAAATTTTTGCAAGATGCAAAAGGATTGAAATTTCAGACAAGGAGAATATTTTTCGCGACGCACGTGTTCAGAATATCGCCATAGCAACCGTCATAACGTACGGTTAACAAAAGCAGAAGTTATGCCACTTTTTCGCGATATTCGCTAGAAAAACGGCCGTTTTGGCGCAGGCAGGCGCAATTTCAACCAAAAAGTGAGTTTGGGAGCAGGGTTCTTTATGGCGCAAGATTCTTTATTTGGCGCCGCGTGGCGCAATTGGAACAGCACTTGCACCACTGTATTTTAGAGAATTTATCAAAATAAAAAATAATTGGTGCGAAAATAACTGATCAATTAGTGATTTATAGTCGGGGTTTATAGCCCCCCCCCCCATTTCCTGTCACAAGTTCTCGACGGATTTGAATCGATCTCAGAAACAATGCTGAGAGCTTTCAAAAAAGCGGATTTCCTTGTTAAAGCGGAAAACTTTCATGCCTGTACATTTTGAAATTTATTCTTAAAATAATTTTTTAGGTAGTTTTTAAAGCATTAAATTTTGTGTAACGTGAGTCACGAAAACTTAATTTTTTTAATATTTCCAAATTTTATAGCTTACCCAAGTAGCATCAACTCATCGGATTTTGCTCGGCCGATCAACTAACTCCTCGTAAATTGATCCCGTAACGCACGACGACATCGTTCCGATCAGTATCCGAGCACGGTTTTCGATGAGCTACTTTTCATCGGAAAGCGATATCTTTCGGATCAACTTTCCCGATGAAAATAAGATGAGCAAAATTCCATCGGAAAATGATATCCTTCCGATCAACTTTCCCGATGAAAATAAGATGAGCTATATTCCATCGAAAAACGATATCCTTCCGATCAAATTTCCCGATGAAAATTAACCGAGCTATGTGTTATTGGAAAACTATATACTTCCAATCAAATTTCCCGATGAAAATATGCCAAGCTAGATTTCATCGGAAAGAGGTCGTAAAGATCAAATTTTCTGATGAAAATTTTCCCAATCTCAAATTTTTGTTAAATATGCAGTGTTGGTCTCATTATTCGTAGACTTGGTAGCGTGGTGGTAGAGCGTTGGCTTTCCGCGCCGATAACTCGGGTTCGATGCTGGAGTTGGCCAGTCGCAAATGGTTGGGGGAAATTAAAAAGAGGTTCCAAAATTCACTGCCACGGAACTAAACTGCGCTCTTTTTTTTCTTTTTTTCTCTTTTTTCTTTAAATTGATCCAACTCTCATGGTATTTTGATCCAAAATTTATCGCCACGGAACTACACTGCTCGTATATTGATCCAACTCTCATCGTATTTTCATCCAAAATTGATCCTAAATTCATCGGCACGGGACTGCACTGCTCGTAAATTGCTCCAAATCTCATCGTAAACTCATCGGATTTTGATGCTCGGATTCTGATTGGCCGATGAGACATATTGGAGCAATTCCCGATGAAAACTCATCGAAATCCGATCACCGGCCGATGAGAATTTCATCGGGTTTCGATGAATGGCCGATCATCGGCCGATGAGATTATGCTGCTAGGGTATAAATGAAATTTTTTTTCCTGTTTTTCCTACTCATGTATATTACAAAAAAGAAATTATCGGCCAATTTAGAGTTTTTTGCTTTTTTATTCAAAAAATAAGGATGTTTATTTTGTAACGTGAGTCACGCGAAAAGTGAGTTACAGCCAATATAAGCTAATATTCACTTCTTAAAAGTATTTAATGTGCCCTAATGGTATTTTAGGGTCTAAAGAGAGGGTTAACACTTGTACACACCTATATATAATTAATAATACTGATAAAATTAAATATAAATAGCGTAATTTTAATTCTTTTAGTGTTTTATAATCTTTCAATTAGTGCACTGGGTCCCTGTTTTGGCCCTCAGCTTTCCAATGTGTAGTATGTGTTTATGCATGCACATGCACATATTTTTCTTCCGTACCTAATAAAGGTTTTTCATTCCAGTAAAAGCATTTTTAAAAATATTTAACGAGTAACCGCAGTATGACAGAAAAGGTGCCGAGAAAAATTAAAGCAAGAAGGGAAGTAAATTGCATGTAAACAGAAACATTGTCTGTGGATGAAAGAATGTCTAACGAGAAAAGTCGAAAAGCTAAGGATATTGCCTCTAGCAATTCAATATAAGCTGAAAAATAAACATATGAAACTTTCAAAGGAAATTTTGGCTAAATTCAAACTTCTTAAATATTGCTTCAACAAGTACACAAATATGTAAATACACTAAGGAAGACTCGCCAAAACAAGGAGAAATTCCGTTAATTCACCTCACAGTTAAACTGTAGTCATAAGTGAGTTACTCAATACTCATCCGTAAATGTAATATACATTTGAAAAGAAGATTTCAATGTCCACTGAACTCATGCTGAAAAAATTATTTATCCCAAGAAAATCTAAACAACAATGATTTAAAAAATTAGCTTGAGTGAGAGAATTTTTTTTTATACATATAAAATTGGAACATAAGAGAAATTTTAAAAAGCAAGGTCAACATCTCACTTGTTCTCTTTTGAGATGCTTAAAATTTAATTATTCATCAGTAGTCGTGGATGAGAAAAGTAAGTTCTTTGAAGAGCCTACTTCTGACAGCAGTCAACTAATTTTACAGCCATTATGCAACATTAAATGTTATGATTGGTATCAGATGAAATGTAATGGTGTGTTATATTCTGTAAAAGTTTCCAGATGTATGAATTGAGAATTTGAAATCAGTACAATGCAGCCACAGAGAAAATATGGGAAGTAGTATAGAAAAAGGCAAACATATGTTTTGGAAAATTGAATTGATGAATCCACTCTGTGATCGTTCAGAGAGGTTAGATGGCAGCTGTTAAGAAGAATTTTAACCCTAGGTCTATGGGACAAAAAATTAGTGCTGCGAAAAATTAGCCGTTAAGAGGGGTGGCCGCTTTGTAACAGTGACCGCTCGGAGAGGTTTTACTGTATTTAAAATTGATCAACTAAAGAAAACAAGACATTAAGCATTAATTTTAATTGAATTTAGGTGAAATCTCTACACAAAATTTTCAAAATAAGATGTAAAGTAAAGGACTAAAACGGAGATGTAACGTGAGTCACGAAACTATGTAACGTGAGTCACACTCAAAATATTGAATAACTTAATTAGTGACTGCAAAATGAACTTAATTTTCGTATATATCACAACTTAGAAACATATTTTGTGCCATGAAAAGCAGTTTTTAAATTTTATTATTCTGAAAGAGCAGGAATCTTAGGTTTTTAATTACCCAAAAAACTTGAGTTCCTTTTTTTTGTAATGTGAGTCACGCTGTTAAATTCTGGTTGAAACACGATTTATTTCTGTTGAAATTCAAAATGCTGACATCCACAGATTCTCACTGCATACCAGATGACTGTCAACAGCTTTATTTAAATCAGGGATGGTATTTCTTTAATATATATAACATTTACTTTTGTAAAATCACGTCAAATTGTAACGTGAGTCACGTGGAATTGCCCTTATGAAGAAATTAGCAATAAATTTGCAAATAGGAAAATTATGTACCGAAGCAATTGTAACACACGGAAAAAAACAGCAGAAAGAAAACCGAATGAACTAAATTGAAATAAAATTTTAAATTAATCAAAAAATGTGTGCAAAAAATTGAAATGTAAAGATAAGCGACACGAAAAGCCAAAAGGCTAACAATTATAATTTATACAAATGGACGCCAAACAGCAGAAAAATAAGGAATAGCATTTATATTGTTTGCTGTTTGGCGTCCCCATTTGTATAAATTATAATTGTTAGCCTTTTGGCTTTTCGTGTCGTTATCTTTACATTTCAATTTTTGCACACATTTTTTGATTAATTTAAAATTTTATTTCAATTTATTTCATTCGGTTTTCTTTCTGCTGTTTTTTTTTCCGTGTGTTACAATTGCTTCGGTACATAATTTTCCTATTTGTAAATTTATTGCTAATTTATTCATAAGTGGTTTCATTTTTGGACAATGTTTATGATCTATCTGATCTTTTGGAAATTTATTTTTTAACGGTTTTTTCTTGATGGTTTCATGTAATAAATTTCGGCTCTAAGCATTGTTTTTTTTTGTTAATATACAGTTTTTGCTATTTATACTGTCCTTTGTTCGAAGATGTTGCTTTTATCGGATGATTCTTCATCCTAAAGCTCACACTTCTTGTATTGAAAAAGGGGCTCCTTGTAGCCTCGAAACACGTGTCTGCAGTATACCTGCATATTTGTGCATCGTCAACGTTGATTTAAACTTCACATCTATCGCACAAAGGTATTTATTTTCTTCTTTTACTTTATGGTTTCAAAATTTCTGAAAATTTTGCATCTCTAGTCACACTTATTGCTTGCAAAATTCGGCCAAGAAATTGAGCGGAATACAATTTTGGTGTTAAGTAAAGTAATCGGTAATCAAGAAAAACCCTCATCAATGTATTCAGGATTTTTTTCAGCAAACTAAAATATATACATAGGTAGACAATATATCAAATCTATGCACGGCATGCGCAATTAGGGAGGGCAGAAAAGGAATTTTTTTTCAATTTTGATGATGGGTAATCCGGAACAAGTGCCATAAACAAAGTGCACACAAAACATTTGAAATTTTTTGGTCCATTTCTTGATCTGCCGCAATTGCCTTGAAGTTCGGAAAAATGCAGTTTTCGAGATTTTTAGCAAATTATTAAAATGGTTTTTTCTATTTTCGATAACGGGTAGGGTGGAAAAGGTGCCTTAGGGTATAGAAATTCCAATAAAAATTTGAGGTCTGTGGTATTATTACTTTTTTTTACACAAATGCCTAAAAGATTTGGCAATTTCAGGTGTTTTTCCCACATTTTAAATTATATTTTGGCAAAACGTTAAAATGCTGTTTTCCCCGTAGTTATCTGAAATAACTACATTGTCTGTCACGTACAATGTACCGTATTACCCCGCATTAGGCGGCATGCCTGGAAAAAAGAGGTTGACCAGCATGTAAGGCATGTAAAAGAGGTTGATCAGATAATTCAAGGTTCATTTTCCAACAAAATTCTCAATTCAGCTTCAATCAAAACGAAAACCACTTTGAGGAGAAAAAAATGAATCTGATGATCTAAAAGTGAATCTGATGACTAATTTCTGAACGAATATTTTTCAGACTGAAAATCTGGTTTGTTTAATCAAGAATGGAAAGATTTTTAAAATACAAAAATAAAATTAAATATTTGTTTGTTATTAATGATGGTCATTAGTTACGAATCTAGTTATATGCCAATTAAATAATGGATTCAAAAGCAATCATTGACACAGCGATTCGTTCCTAACTTGTTTTATTACCGTATTTTCGGGTAGATAAGCCGCACCACTGTATACTCCCGCCGCACTTCGCGAAATTCTGGAGAAAAAAATGCGTTTTATTAGATACGCCGCATCAGCGTATAAGCCGCATAAAACTTAGTTAAAATTATATCTGCAAGAACCTATGATGCAATATACTATAGTGTTTCAATATCATAGATAATTAAAACCTTGCAACATTTTGGCGATAACTGCAACTTATTAGTAACCCTGTCCTACTCTCTGATAGTCTTACTTCCCATTACCTCAGCAACAGGCAGCCTGCAGGCGATTTTGTTTTTCCTTTGGAGTTATTGTTGATGTTTTTTTTCTCTTAATTTATTCCCCTTCCTTATCTCTGGCGATTTTGATTTGATTTTGATTTTTTATTTGTCAGGGTATCTGCTTAACCTGGACTTTTCAATTCCATGACTTTCCCTGACTTTTGCGAACTATTTTCCATGACTTACTATTTTAACTATTTCATTTAAAATATATTTAAAAAAAAAAAAAGAACTCTGCTTTGTTTTTGGAAAATTATGCACTTAATATTCTATCTTGCAAAGCAAATGACCAAACATGGCGACTGCGTTTCACAGCAACAGAAGTCCGTTCGCTTTTGAGGTCAAAAAACGATCTTTTCCTACCGACACCCTCCTCCCCACCGTGCTTGTCCTCAAATGTACTTTCATGTAGCAATGAATTGTCTGTCCACAAATTTTACTGTAAGTTTAGATCCTGATATGAGTGAAGCGAAATCTGACTTCAAAACGGAACTCGTTGAGTTCCTGCCCCTCCCCCTACCTACACGATTCTTTAAAATTCAACATCGTTTTTTAATTTGTTTTTCTTTTGCATAAAACTCCTCGAAAGAAAAAGATTCAAACAAGTTTTAAAAGAAAAAGGAATCAAATGAAGCGGGTAGGGGGGGGAGGAGACCAAATGTAAAAGGCAAATCTGCCTATGCCGGGGAAAAAACCATAAAAAAAACCATCGAGTCTATCCTTTTGTCGTTCAAGGTCATATTTTATCACACAAGAAAATGTTACGAATCAACACGCTTCAGTCAGATGACGGAGTCCGCGCACATGCGCAGTTACACAAAATTCGCCGCTCACGGTTTTAACGTTGAGAATTCATCTGATTGGTCAACACAATGCAACTTGTTGGAAATTGTAATTGACAAATCAGATTGCACCCAATAACGAAGTAGAATGACCGCGGAAGTGTTTTTGTTCTTCCGAGATCGCAGGAAAAATTTCAATCGGTCCAGAGCGCTAAAATCCATGATAAACAGTCAGTTTCCATGGCTTTTGGACATTTTTCGCTGAAATCCATGACTTTCCATGACCAATTTCGATCATATTTGAAATCTATGACTTTCCCTGACTTTCCATATGCGCGGACACCCTGTTTCTTTTTCGCTCGGATTTGTTTTTTGATATGTTGGTTATTGTTGATGTTTTTTTTTTCTTAATTTATTCCCCTTCGTTACCAGATCTAGGAAAATAAAATAGAACAATTCAAGGGCGTTGCTGTAGTGGCTTTCGATGTCGGACTCTAATTTGCTTTGTTTTAGGAAAAAATAAACATAGCATGTACTTTAAAAAAACAAAAAAAAAGGACAAAAAAAAACTTTTACATCGTATAAGCCGCCATGGCGTTTAAGCCGCAGGAGTTAAAATTCAGCTTTTAAACACGTATAAGCGGCGGCCTATCTACCCGAAAATATGGTAAATTATGTTTAGTTCCTTTTAGAGAGGTAAGTTTTTTAAATTTATTGAATAGCTACAGTAAATTCTTCGTGCAACTGAAATATTTAAATTTTAGGACTACAAATGTTTGTTTAGTTTTAATTCATTTCTATAAAATAATTCACTAAGATTTTTATTGACAAAAAACAGAAATGGTATTGTTAATTAATATTCGCAAAATTAAACTGTTTATAAGATATATAACACATATATTATATATATATAACATATCTTTTAAGATGAACATATATTTATTATTATAGTATTTAATTAATTTTTTTTCTAACCTCGGTTTTACCGGCATGCTGGAAAGGACCAGGCAAGGGTTACGGAAAGTCTGGTGATTCTTGAATTTTGCGGCATGCCGGCTAATGCGGGGTAAAACAGCATTTTTAGATGTTAGGTGCGACAAAAAATTTTTGAAAATAATTTCCTAAAAATCTTCGACGCAAACTTTGACGCAATTGCGGCATATCAAGAAATGGCCCAAGAATTAAAAATTTTTTCTATGCAATTTGCTCTCCCCCCCATGGCTCCTTTTCGGCATTCTCCATCATGGAAATTAAAAAAAAAGACATTTTCGGCCCGCCCTACTACACATTTACTGTAGATATGGGCATCACTTAATAATGGCTAATTAGTATCCCTCATAAACATTGATTTTCATCAAAATAGATAAGATTTTTTAGGGAAAAGTTTAAATTTTGCTTTCGTGGATACACGTTTAAAAGCAAAAGGCACCCTCAAAATAAAAATTTCGTCTACCCAATGCGTATTTCTTTATATTATATTTTAATTTCACTACAAATAAATTTTGTACTTCGAGTTAAAAAAAAGTAGACGCCATTTCAAAATAAAGAAGGGCTACAAGTGAAATTGTTACCAGTAAATAAAGAATGTTCTCTGTTTCACCTTTTACACAGTACTATACAGTCAAACCTGTCTATCTTGAATTTCACGGGATAGAAGAAAAATTCGAGATACGGAGGTTTCCAGCCAGATACAGAGGTTGCGATGAAATTTACAAAAATAGGCAATTGGAACAAAGTCAAATTACTTAACGGATTGTTTATCGAACTACTTAATAGTCCTTTGCTTAATAGATTGTTTTGCATTGATATTGTTGAATATTTTACTGTACGACATGTTGCGAGTTCACGTTTTACTAATTGTGACGACTATATGGGTATCAAGTGGATGCATACCTTTAAGTACGAACATAGTCTTTGAACGATTGCGCAGAAGATGATTTTCGTCTCCAAGTTATGCCATTGATAAAGGTGGCTAGAGATGAAATTCAGACATGAGAGTCGTCAAAATTCGAGCTAGAGAGGTTTTCGAGAAAAATCATTCGAGATAAACATGAGAAAAAACATTAAATTTATGCTGTAAAAGCAGGGAAATTGCAAAATTTGGACATAGAGAAGTTTTTGAGATGAACAGATTCGAAATAAACAGGTTCGACCGTACTGGCTTTGCCACTGCTACAGAGAAATATGAAGGAATAATTTTTCATATTGAGAAGAAAATTTACGAACAAAAATCTTACTAAGGCGGTTCCATGGCGTTTACTTTTCCCGCACGCTGCCCGAATTCGTGCACACTGAAAGTTCCCTGCAATTGAGAAATTAAATGTGAAACCAATTTAAAATATGCAACAAGAAACATAGAATATTCTGAGCAGGGTTGTTTGGTTTAAACCGAAAGTTTTTTTTTTCTGAAAAACTTAATTGTTTTCTTCCCAATGATTTCATAAACCATGCTTAGCAGCATAGCTAGTACAAAGCCAATAGGATGCTTGGGTTTATAAATAGATCCATTTCAAACAAATCTAATAATGTTCTTCTACCTTTATGTAGCAGTTTGGTAAGACCTCATTTGGAGTATGCCGTTCAGTTTTGGTCTCCTTATCTTAAGAAAGATATTAATTTAGTGGAAAGGGTACAAAGGAGGGCTACAAGGTTAGTGAATGGATTTTCTAATTCAGACTATGATTCCAGACTTAGAATGCTTAATATGCATAGTCTTGAGCAAAAGAGAGTCAGGGGGGACATGATTCAGTTGTTTAAATTTATCAAAATGAAAGGTATAATGGGGTTAAATTTTTGCACGGAAAGCAAGACAAGGGGTCATTGTTTGAAGCTGTTTAAATCTCGGTCTAACCTGGAAATTCGGAAAAATGACTATTTTAGCAGAGCGGTGGGAACTTGGAACAGTTTACCGGAAGAGGCGGTAAGGAGCAATGGAGTAGATGGCTCTAAGAGGGCCATTGATCTTCATTGGGGTCTTTAATTTGACTAGGGCCAGCCCAGTTGGGCTCAGAGCCTGTTGCTGGTCGTCGCATTTGTATTGTATAGTATTTCATAAATGTTACATGTGATGTTATTGGAAAATTAAAAAATCTAATTAATGCTGCAAAGTAACCAGCAAAGGTTTAGAGATAAATGACAGATTATTAAATTTGAAAACCTGCTTTTTTAATGCATTGCAAGTTTGCTAAATATATATATATTTTTTTTTCTCTCTTCTTCATCTTTATTTTTTATTTTTAAATTAATGCAAAATTTCCTATAAAGTACATAAATGTAGAAGGCAGACTAACCAACTTTTTCTAAAATCAGATGGAGTAGTATGGCCAAGTGGATGTCTTTATTAAAATATTATTATTTTTTTGTATTAACATTTTCAGGGCTCCCACCAAGAATGTGATCCAAAAATAGTGAAAAAAGTGACTTTTTTACAAAAAAGTGACTAAAAAGTGACCAACCGAAAATAAACTGTTACCACTAAAATACTAAGTACACAATTTTTTCACTATTTAAAACTTTACCTGTAATGTTTTGAACATAAATAATGCTTAAATTTTAAATTTATTCACAGAAAATGTTATCTACCAAAACTTCAAAATTGCAGGCATTTTATTTCAACTATGAAACATGAACACACAGAATAGTAAACATTTTTTTACTATTCTGTGTCATCCTTTTTTTTTAGTAATTAAACAAGAAAAGTACATACCACATCCCTTTAGACTGTTCAAAAATAGAAGAATTAGAAAAATGCTTGACTATTCTTTCATCAATGAACAAAAATATTTCTGAGTGATTCCATACCAACTCAAAGAATGAGGGTCACACGAGCTACTCGGATTTTCTTTTAATTTGGCACACATGTTGATCATAGAGAGGCATGAAAAAGTCCAAATTGTTAGGTTCCTGCTACACTTATTTTCTGAGATACATGACCTCAAAGTTTGTCCGCCACGTCAAAATACTAAAAAAGTGATGTTATTTAATCATTTTTTATAAAAAATCGTACTCATGCAAAATAAAAGTGTTAGATATCTATGGAAACTAGTTTCTCTTAGCATTCCGAAAAAAAATACTAGAACGTTCATAATAAAAATTTCCAAGGTACAGGGCTCTTTGAAGTTGTCACCACAAAAACTTGATTTTGCAGATTTTGCTAAAATTGAGGCATTTATTACAAAAAAAGGCAAACAAAACCAAAGGTTTTCTCACTTTCTGGTAGTGTACAGGTCCTTCCTGTAAATTGCTAAGCAATAAATTTTTTGGGTTTCTCACTCCTTCTTGGAAATATTTTAGCTTAAAAATAAGCCATAAGGCAAAAAATGCGTTTTTGGCCATCTTGGCAGCCATTTTTCTCATAAAGGGGGAGCAGTAGAAACTTTAATTTTTTTTTAAAACAAGCCACTGATATGTTAGCTATTCACAGGAAAAGAGTTTACTTTTGGTTATTTCTTCCATTAAGAAATATCCTGCTGACAGTATATGCATGTTTTTCGTGACGACCATATGCTTTTGTTCCGCGCCATTAATTAAACCAAAAAATAATGATATGTTTATTAATAGCTGTATTATCTACCCAATATGTCATGAAGTTTAATTTATCAAATCATTGAACAATAAATTAGATAATTGATGAAAACAAGAAATAGTATTTCTCTGATGCCTGAGCATTATGCATTCATAATTATAAAGCACTAAACACTTTCTTGAGAAATTAATTAACATAAAGGAGCTCTAAATATTTATATTATAAGCAATACCCAATCTTGTGATTGGGATACTCCTGTTTTTAATTGAAGAATTTCTTGAATATCACATGAATATCAGGAAAATAAATGAGGTCTTTTCGTTTGATGTAGGATATTTTATGACAAATTTCATTTGATGGGCTACAAACTGAGCATGGTGATAAAGAGCTATTAATTTCAGCATCAAATTCCATTTTACCTTATTAACAGTTAAATATTTACAAAATTATTAAATAAATAATTTAATATAAAGCCATGCTTGAAGAATTAAAATTAGTGCAACAAATTTATTCCCATACGTATCTTTACAAAACTGACATGTGTTGAGCACTGATAAGAACTGACAAGAATAAGTTTACTCACTAAAATATTAGTTCACAGATACTATAAAGCATACATTCTATTTTCTACAAAATAATACTGCAACAAAGAACAAGGGTATCCTCCTGTTTATAGCCATCAATCAGGAACATCTAATCACAAGATTGGGTATTGCCTATGAGATAAATATTCGAAGTTCCTTTATTTTAATTGATTTTTCAAGAAATTCTTTAGTACCTACCCCTTTATACCCTTGTTCTTTGTTGCAGTATTATTTTGTAGAAAATAGAATGTACGCTTTATAGTATCTGTGAACTAGTATTTTAGTGAGTAAACTTATTCTTGTCAGTTCTTATCAGTGCTCAACACATGTCAGTTTTGTAAAGATCAGTATGGGAATAAATTTGTTGCACTAATTTTAATTCTTCAAGCATGGCTTTATATTAAATTATTTATTTAATTATTTTGTAAATATTTAACTGTTAATAAGGTAAAATGGAATTCGATGCTGAAATTAATAGCTCTTTATCACCATGCTCAGTTAGTAGCCCATCAAATGAAATTTGTCATAAAATATCCTACATCAAACCAAAAGACCTCATTTATTTTCCTGATATTCATGTGATATTCAAGAAATTCTTCAATTAAAAACAGGAGTATCCCAATCACAAGATTGGATATTGCTTATAATATAAATATTTAGAGCTCATTTATGTTAATTAAATTCTCAAGAAAGTATTTAGTGCTTTATAATTATGAATGCATAATGCTCAGGCATCAGATAAATACTTTTTCTTGTTTTCATCAATTATCTAATTTATTGTTCAATGATTTAATAAATTAAATTTCATGACATATTGGGTAGATAATACAGCTATTAATAAACATATCATTATTTTTTGGTTTAATTAATGGCGCGGAACAAAAGCATATGGTCGTCACGAAAAACATGCATATACTGTCAGCAGGATATTTCTTAATGGAAGAAATAACCAAAAGTAAACTCTTTTCCTGTGAATAGCTAACATATCAGAATAGAAAACATATCTTTGAAACTAACAGATACAAATTTTCAGGGTCCAATATCTAAATCCTAAGCATCTGGGATCATTAAAAAGGGCTTCAAAATGGCGGGTCTGCTTTGTGAAACGAATTGCTATGTTTGGGCTTTTGCAAGTGAATAAAAAATATTAGCAGGAAAAATGCAATGTGTTAAAATAAAGTCTGGCCATTTAACAAGAAAAGGATTTGTTTGAACAGTTTTGTACATAGTCAAATGACAAGAGCGGCACTTGTTTTTTGCTCTAGAGAAAATTGACTTTTTGGGAGGTCACAGTGACCTCCGAGAATTGAGGTAAATGTGGTGAAATTACCTGCTAGAACTCGTGAGAAAATGGAACTTTTTGAGAGGTCACAATGACCTCCCATGACCTCCGACTGCAGGGTGGTCACAGGAAGAACAAAATCTTTTTCCCTGACTATTCCCTGATTTTTCCCTGTATAACTAAAATTTTCCCTGATTTCCCTTTTTAGCCTACTTTCCCGTTAAAAACAAAAGAAAGATGAAAAAAGTATTAAAAGTAGCTTAATGCATCTAAAAAATATCGCCAAGTCCAAAAAATATCGCCAAGTAAAAAAAATATCGCCAAGTCCAAAAAATATCGCCAAGTCCAAAAAATATCGCCAAGTAAAAAAAAATATCGCCAAGTTAAAAAAATAAAAGGTAAAATGAATATCGAAAAATTAAAAATTTGAAAGTAGGGTATTGAGATGGGGAATTTGTGTGTCTGTCTGTCTGTCGGTCTGTCTGTCCCCCCCTAATAACTTTTGAACGAACATTCCGATTTGGACAAATTTTTTTTTGTTGGAAAGATCTCGGCGAGTACAGCTCATTCCCGTATTTGATTTTTCGATTTGAACAATTTTTGGTTCAACTTTGAACCGTTCAAACAACCTGTCCCGCGATGCTAACTTTTGAGTGAACAGTCTGATTTGAACAAACTTTTTTATGTTCGAAAGGTCTTATCAAGGATACTTCATTCCCGTATTTACATTTTCGATTTGAACAATTTTTTGTTCAACATTGAACCGCTCAAGCAAGCTGTCACCCCTAATAACTTTTGAGTGAACAGTCCGATTTAAATAAACTTTTTTTTTGTTCGAAGGATCTCAGCAAGGATACTTCATTACCGTATTTAAATTTTCAATTTGAACATTTTTTCGTTCAACATTGAACCGTTCAAGCAACCTTTCCCCACCTAATAACTTCTGAGTGAACCATCCGAATGGAATAAACTTTTTTTTTTGTTGGAAAGATCTCGGAGAGTACAGCTCATTCGCATATTTGATTTTTCGATTTGAACAATTTTTAGTTCAACTTTGAACCGTTCAAACAACCTGTCCCACGATGCTTTCAGAAAAAAAATTTAACATTAGCACCTACGGGGAATTTAAGTTGAATGTTGATCCTGAACTTAAAGTCGGATTTCCTTCAAACTAACTTTGTAAGAAAATGGTTTTGATAAATAATGTTTGCAAAGTACTTTTCTGAGTAATCTTCTGTGAGGACTCTGATTCCGACTCCGCAAACATGGCGGAAATGCAGGCTCAGAAAAAAATGACTGACCGTGCAGACGATTTTTTGTTTATTTATTCATTTGTTTTATTTTATTTATTTATTATTATTATTATTTTTGGCAGACGATTTTTTTTGTAATAAAAATGCTTCATTCACAAGGGTGTTTTATTCTTTGTTTGTATTTAACAACTGGCAACGGATTAAAAGTGAAATTCGAGACATTTTATCAACGGACGAGTTTTTTTTTCTTTTTTTTTTTCCTTTCTTTGATAAAATGTGTTTTGATGTACTTTGTACTTTTAATTTTTTTTTTTTTTTGAAAACAATTGAGGAATTTTTCTACGGAAGAACTGTAACAGTTACATTCTTTAAAAGGTGTGACAAAACTTTATTTATTCATTTATTTACTTTTTATGTGTCTATTTCATCTGATGAGAGGGGTATATTTTGCTTTTAGAAATCAGCTTTAAGTGCTAAAAAGGTATGTTTGACATAATTTTTAGTCTCAGATAATTAAGAGAACAATGATCAGATGCTAGAATGCCGATGACCATGTACGGGAAAGTAGGCTGGTTTAGTTCTTGACAGAATTTCTTGTTTTGTTTCTCATGCTCTTGAAGCATAATTTCTGTTCTTGCTTGATACTTGGATATGTCTGGCTGTATAAACCAGGGTTGCGGAGTCGGAGTTGAACTGATTTTGGGCCGTCGGAGTCGGAGTCGCTGAAAAACATGTCGACTCCGACCACCTCCGATTTGTATGAAATTTTATGCAGGTGAAAACATGTCTTTGAAACTAACAGATACAAATTTTCTGCACCCAATATCCAAATCCTAAGCATCTAGGATCAATAAAAAGGGCTTCAAAATGGTGGGTCTGCTTTGTGAAACAAATTGCTATGTTTGGGCTTATGCAAGTGAATAAAAAATATTTGCAGCAAAAATGCAATGTGTTAAAATCCAGTCTGGCCATTTAACAAGAAAAGGATTAGTTTTGTACGGTTTTAAATGAAAAGGGCGGCACTTGTCTTTTGCTCTGGAGAAAATGGACTTTTTGGGAGGTCAGAGTGACCTCCGAGAATTGAGGGAAATGTGGTGAAATTACCTGCAAGAATTCTTCAGAAAATTGAACTTTTTGAGAGGTCACAATGACCTATGACCTCCAGCTGGGATACCCCAGCTTGCTACACCCCCCATAAAGTGAGTCCTGGCTACGACCATGAATAAAAATGCAACTTTTAAAAATGGACTTAACATTTCAACCTTTGTTTAGGGTTTTTCCCTCTTCACATTTGGATTTAAAAAATAATAATAATAAAGAAGCAGGAGTCGGAAGTCGGAATCGAAAGTTTTAAAAGCGCGGAGTCGGAGTCGACCATTTTTCCACCGACTCCGTAGCCCTGGCATAAACTACTTCAGGCACTATATTTATGTAAAAAACATGAGCAACAAAAGAAGGCGTTTGAGACTGCCAATTTTTTAAGAAAATATGAAGCTACATAGTCAGTTTGACTTATTGAACAGCACTAAAAAATGTTATTAACCCCCCCCCCCCCCCCCAAGGATTTTTTTTCCTTTAACTATCAGTTTACGAAACTTCCAATATCTTCAAAGAGAGCCTAAACATTTTTTACTTAAGTTTTAAAAACTTTTGAGGAAACAATTGCATCTTCCATCTCTACTCTTTCCTCTAACTTCCCAAAAGACAAAATTGAACTTTCAAGACCACACACTCCCTCCCTCATTCTTAAGACACCTGGAGATGGTCTAAAATAGTGCTTTTAATATCATGTGTCGGATAAGAAAACTTTTCAAGAGAGAAGCCCAAGCCCTTTCCTCTAAGTTCACCAAAGACGGCCAAATTCGTATAAGCCTTACTATTTCTTCACTAAACATTTTATACCTTCTATTTTAAATCAAATTATTTTTTGGCAGAGAGACCTCAAATCCTTCCTACTTAAGTCACTAAAAGAAATCCATAAAATAGCATAATTTACATACATTCAGGGAGAAAATCCTTGAATTCACCTACTATCAATAAAGATGGCCTAAATAAGTATTTTCAAGCTCATAGTTTCAGATTTTTTCTGAACAGACTCCTCTCACTCTATATTTACATCACAAAACTAAAAGGTTTAAAACTTCAATTTAAAAAAAAATTGGGGCAAGAGCCTCAAATTTTCTTCCGCTTGAGCCACTCTAAGATAACTTAAAGTAAAGTACTTAATAATTCAGTTTCAAAAATTTTTTGAGAGAAAGCCCTCAAACCCCTTCTCCTAAATCCATCAGAAGATAGCTTACATTTGGATTTTTAACGTTTCGGTTTTTGAATTTTTTCTTAGAAGAGCAGCCACTTCTATCTTTACATCCCCTAAAATTTCAAGACTGCAATTTCAAAACAAATTCGGGAGACATCTAACGAATGCGCTCTCTCTCTCTTAAATCACTGAAAAATAGCAATAAATCCAACTTCAAAAATTTCCAGAACAATCCCAAAGCCCTATGCTCATAAAAGATCGCTGATAATTACATCTTTAGGACTCTAGTTTTGGATTTTTCCAACAAAAATCCTCTTTGCCCTTTATCTTAATATTGCCTAAAACACCTTAAAAGATTTAGGATTTCAGTTAAAAAAAATTTTTAGAGACATCCTCTCCTTTTTTGAATTCACCCAAAGATAGCCTGAAACAGAGTACCTCCGAACCCCTTCCTATAAGTTCATGAAAGATGATCCAAATGTCCATGTTCAGACTTTCCCTCTTTCCTAAGCACCTTAACCCTCTCTTTACTTTTACATCACTAAATACTAAAAGTCTTACCCCTACCCTATTTTAGTTTTAAACATTTCTCTGCAGAAAGTCTCTGACTCCCCTCTCTCTTTCAGTTACACAAAGTAGTCTAAAATTTACCTTTTAATGCTTTAGATTTTTTTTTTAATTTTAAGTTACAACCGTCAAAACCCTTCTCCTAAGTTCCCCAAAGATTGCTTAAATTTGGGATTTTAATGCTGCAGTTTCGTAATTTTGTCAAAAAAAAGGCCACTTGTGCCCCATTAGTTTTACGTCACTAAAATCAGCCTGAACTTTTTCGACTTCAGCTTTTCAAAACATTCCCGGGAAGATATCCCAAACTTTCCATCTCCTTTAACTCTCCATACTTCAGAAACTGCCATCAAATACATTTTTACGACTCTGTTTACGAATAATTCAACATGGTTTTGAAAAATTTTTCTAGTTAGTCTCTAAATATCCTTGAATAATCAAATATGTAATCTTTTTTGATACTTCAGTATTGAAAAATTACGGACTTGAGCTCTGATTTAATTTTCCCTGATTTGTTCCCAAATTCCCTGATAATTCCCTGATTTTTCCAGAATTTTCAAATTCCCTGATAATTCCAGGTTTTCCCTGTTTTCCAGGTCTGTGGCCACCCTGGACTGGGATACCCCAGCTTGCTACCCCCCCCCCTAAAGTGAGTCCTGGCTACAACCATGAATAAAAATGAAACTTTTAAAAATGGACTTAATATTTCAAGCTTTGTTTAGGGTTTTTCCTTCTTCACTTTTGGGTAAGAAAAAAAAATAATAATAAAAAAAAACAGGAGTGGGGAGTCGGAGTCGGAAGTTTTAAAATCCCGAAGTCGGGGTCGACCATTTTTCCTCCGATTCCGCAGCCCTGTCTATGACAGCAGGTAAAATATTCTGCAGCACGCTTGATTATAAAAAAAAAAAGAAAAGTATGGAAAATATTCAGATAATAAATGAGCATGTGCCGAACATTTGAAAACAATCAGTCAAATTAATGGTGCATTGCATTTGCAAAGAATATTATAAACATTCCCAAATTTTAGTTAACTTAGAACGTTCCCGGATATTAAAAGTAAAATTCAGGAAACCAATAGTTTTAAATCATAGCTGGTCCTGCAAGATAAACTTCTAAAGCGAAAAAATACTATTTTGCTAATGCATCTATTCAAAAATTCTACTGAAAACAAAATTCTGAAGAGAAACAGGTATGATATAGATGA
Organism: Uloborus plumipes; assembly: GCA_038373865.1. Taxonomy (NCBI): domain Eukaryota; kingdom Metazoa; phylum Arthropoda; class Arachnida; order Araneae; family Uloboridae; genus Uloborus; species Uloborus plumipes. The sequence continues at coordinate 19,259 of JAXGGA010018161.1, forward strand.
GAGATAAAAATACTATACAAGAATCACATTTTTCAAAACTGGCTCAGAATACTCTGGCGCGGATGCTCAGGTGACGAAGTCCACGCACATGCCCAGCTACGAAAAATTCGCCGCTCACGGATTTCAGCGTTGAGTATTCATCTGATTGGTTAACACAATGCAACTTGTTGGAAACAGTGATCGACTCCCCCCCCTCCCCTCCCCCCCCCGCATACAATTCGTTTTTATCAATTTTTTTTTTTTCTTTTTTGGCTGATTTCTTTACACCTGTGGCTACAGCCCCGACAAGTTTTGGACACGTTTAGAAACTGAATTTTAAATTAAAATAATACAAATAAATCGGACTAATCGGGCCAAAACGATAAAAAAGCGGACTTTGGCGGGAAAAGCGGAACATTTGGACAGGTGAATGAAAGAACTGTTGGTTTTTTTCGGTTTCATCATCCATAGGGTCATCCAGGGGGGAAAAAGAAATTTCTTCCTCCAGCCCTCGTACAGTACCGGTACTTAGCGACGATTTTGATGGTCAAAAGAAAAGTTCAAAGGAAATTTGTCACTTAGTCAGATTTAAAAAAAAGTGACCAAAAAAGTGTCAAAATCAACATTTTTCCCAAAAAAGTGACAAAAAGTGACTTTTGGCCTTCGAAAGTGATTTGTGGTGACCAATGAAAAAAAGAGTGACTTTTAGTGAAAAAAGTGACTTGGTGAGAGCCCTGCATTTTTTCCAGCCACTGACATTTCAAAATTGCCCAAAAAGCATATGCCAGCTAAAACTTCATTTTTCTACCTAATTTGCCTGATGGCACAAGATTTATAAAAATAATGAAAGATCATTGATGCAATCTGCAGTAATAACCGCACACTTCTTGTCATATCGAAAGGGGAGCGTCACCAATCAGTTATCGTTAAAAATGCGCCAACTTCACTCAGGGTGTACGATTTGTGCTTTATCCGCAATCGAAAAAAATTCTAATTAACTTCGAAAACAGAAAATATCTGTGCTTTAACAACAAAATTTCATTTTTCAATAGCAGTGCAGTAAAAAAATTCCCTTGTGAATCAATAATGGAACAATCAATGCACACGAAAGTCTCTCCTACTGAAATGTATAAAAAGAATATTTACATTATTTGATAATGTACCGTAAAATGGGGTGAATCGGTACACTTTTCAGCTTCGCTTCTAAAAAAAGTAGTTAAAAGATTTTTTTTTTTTTCATTTGATTTTTTGGGTAAAAACTTTAGTAGGAATTTAGGGGTGCTCCGAATCACTTAGGAAAAATCAAAATTAGTTTTAAGAAATGCTTTTGAATTGAAATGCAAAAATTTAACATAAATTGAAGTCACTCATGTCAGCCACAAATATATAGTTGTCCTTAAAACTAGCGGTTGTGGCCTGGCTTAAGTTTTTTCATAACATCTTCTGGGATGAACGATGCGTTTTCTTCAGTTTCTTGAAATCTCTGGGTTTCGGGGATTGTCCTGTAAGATTTTCCCACTTATTCATCATGTATGTGTGCTGGACTTTGCCGCATAAAGTCTGTATGATTTTCCTCCGTGTATTTTTAGTTAAAAGAAGTCTCCTGGAGCAAAAATCTTTTTAAGTCTGCAACTTTCTGTCATTCTAAGACAGGGGTGGCCAACCCGCGGCACGCGTGCCACAATGTGGCACGGCAGAGCAGTAACAGTGGCACACGAAGACTTTTTGAAAAAACTCCCAAACTGTGGAAAAAATGTCGATCTCAAAACTATTGATAAAACTAAAACCCTTAAACTGATAAATATAATGATATTATAACGATTAAGTGTCAGGAGGCTGGCTTAAAAATTGTCTGAACTACAATATTGCAAAGTACTTAGCATTAGCTTCGAACATCCAACGAAAACTGACGTTACAGACAATGCTTTGTAAAGCACATTTGAGCTTGACACGAATGAAACTTTCGATGCTGCAAAATGGATTCTTGATCCGCAACAGTTTCAGCTACGGGTGATGAAATTTTACAGAAAAGTTAACTCTGCAACTAAAATTAAGAAACCAGATTGGACGAAATTCGGTATGGTTTCACAAATGAGGGTCCTTAAATTGTTTTTGTTACATTACTTGAAAATAATTTGGGGAAAAAACTTCAAAAGTATCAACAAATTATTTATCACAAACTCCTTGAGCCAAAGAATGATACTTTTCTCTGTTGGTGACCCTGTAGAGTTCACTGTATTAACAAACTACGAATTAGACCTCTGAATGTTTTGTGAACTTTTCCCAGGAGAAAGAGGAGAGCATGGCAAGTTACTCCTTCATTGAAATGTGCAATAGTTGTACAAAGGAAAAATAGTCATAACATTTTAAAATTTTAGGGAGTGTGTTTTAAAAAATTTCTGGAAGGAAAGCAATGAGGACTTGCTACTTAGGAATGAAGAATAGCAAATGAATTTAGCTATGCCATCTCTTATTATCCGGTACTTAAGTAATTTAAATTTAAGATTGTACAAAAAAGTTTCCCAAACCAGTATAGGCCATCAACATTCTTTCATGACGAAACTTCAGTTTCTCTCTCTCTACTTAGAAGGAAAAAGAATAAAACATTAAATTTAATACTGGAAAGTATCAACCCAAAGTTAATAATTTTCCAATGATATATGGAGAAAATTTTACACCTATTTTTAGTACACATTTAGTGTTAGGTTTGATGAGTTTCGGGATACTAAAAAAAAAAATGCTGATATTTTCAAATTCTTTGTCTATTTCTCTGCAAGACGGTACTTGTTACCCTTCTGAAATCCAAATCAGAAATACTGATCTTTTGCATTGGTAATCAAATATAAGAGCGAACTTCAACAGAAAGTAATCCACGTTATATAGAAATTTGGAAATTTATACCAACAAATTTTTTTTCACAGTTACACACTTTAGCCGTCTAATGCCGTCGCAGCTTTGGTTCAAAATACGTTTCTAAAAAAATACTTTTTGTTATGAACACAGAAAAATCAAAATACCGTTGAATATTAATTGATAGCACTTAAAACACTTAAACTTCTTAGGATTCTCAAGAACTAATCCTAAAATTAAAGACTTGGTAAAAAAGATACAGACTCATAAATCACACTAAGTACAGACTGTTTAATTTTAAGAATAGAATGTTTGATGTTATTTGTTTCTTTTTTAAGCATAAGCCAACTGACAGAACTTATAAAAGTGTTTATTAACAATAACTCTTAAGTTCGGACTTGTTTTATCTTTATTATCATTTAGATTTTAATTGTTCCGATTTACGAGAAAAAAATGTTTCATATGAGTAAGAATTGCATTAATTACACAACCTAAAATCTATTTTAACTTTTTAAAAATTTTCAGTTTGTTGGAAAAATACAATGCGGCACGCTGAGCTTTTTCTATCCAGATAGTGGCACTCTCCCAAAAAAGGTTGGCCACCCCT
>JAXGGA010018162.1:0-22693 GCA_038373865.1 Uloborus plumipes
GATACTACGGTAGTATTTTTTCGGCCCAAATAAGGAGCGTAGTATTTTTCTGGCCACCCTGTTTCCAATATACTAATGACTTAATTAAAAGATTTGGCGGATTTTTTTTCCATTTTTATAGATTTCGCATTTCAGCAATATTGATTTTGGCAACGTTTAGAAACAGTAGTAGGAGCGTCTATCGCCCATTTAGCGAGAAAGGGGTACCCAAAGCACAAAGATTAACCAAATATCGTATAAATTGTGACATTGCAACGTTCTTTTTAAAGTGTTTCATTTCGGAAAATGTATTGTTTTGTTTTTAAAGCTGGGAAAGGAAACTTTCTTCTTCTTTCAAATTTTGGTAAGATTTCTGTTGGTTTCTGTGAGCAACAAAATTGTTCTTATTTTCTCTTTTGGCTTATTTTTGTGCATCTCCAGTTGGGGTTTCATTTGAATGTCACAAGGGGATGCTTTACCCCTTTTTTGGAGTTAATCAGTGTTAATATCAATGCAGATGAATTGGCGCGACCACTTGGCGATATATCGCCAAGCCTTTGGTCGCGAAGTATTTGTCGCCAATTTGGCGACATATCGCCAAGTTGGCGAATTTTTTTTTTTATTTGGACTCAATTTGGCGCTATTAGCGATATTTTGCCAATTTGGCGACAAATTTGCGATTTTTTTAAAAACTTTTTTTTGGGGGGGGGGTTCAATTTGGCGCTATTGGTGATATTTTGCGAAAAATTCACTGAATGATGTTAAAATCGGCGATATTTTGGAGATTAATCATTGTAAAACATTTTTTTGCATTGTTTCGTGGCAAACTAGGGATATAAATGTTTGAATTGTTATCTTACTCCCTCCAAGCACTATTTTAGCACTTAAGGCATCTACTAAGAAATGTACACGTAAAAGGAAGTAGTGTAGGGCCCATACCAAATTTTTATATCATACTTTGAAGGAATTGTAGTTGAATTATAACTAAAATAGAGTATTTTTTCTGCTATATTAATTATTTTACAAATGAACTTTTAATTTTATACCACGGGCAAAGCCGTGCGGGTACCGCTAGTTATTTATAAATGTGAATGTCTGCAAGATGTAAATCACAAAAAAAGCAAAATAATGTGAAAATAATGTCTCTTGAAGTTAATCTAAACTTTGTCCCAGCGATTGTCAGTCATCCACATGTCTGAAAAGTATAGATATTTTTCTCTGAAATGATTTATTTCAAAATCTGGCAACACATCTTAAAATAAAGCATGGAACTTTGTTATTCCTGGCTGAAGGTTAATTTTGCTGTTCTGCAATTTCTTTTTGATAAAAAGCGAGCTAAACTCAACTTTCAAGGCAAGTGTTTTTCATCTTTGTCATTAACATGGCCTACAGAATGCAAGTAAAATGTACATGTAAATAAATTTTGATAATGAATAGTCCTAAAGCTTGCATTTGTTGGTTCTTATTCGAAGTTAGACCGAAAAATATTCAGAAATGACTTTTTGAGAACACATTACTTGTGTTTTGTCATCCACATGCCCTTTTCTAATGCCATTCACATGCCCCAATATGAGACACGTGGATAATCAAAAGCCAAACTATGACAGTACGATGTTTAAAAATTATGTCTAACAGTTTACAGGTTAAAAATTTTCATAATTATACCTATTGTATTTGTGTTATACACATACTTATTGTATTATTTACATACCCATTGTGTCATCCACATGTCCTTTTTATCATTCACATATGCCTTCAAAAAAATAAAAATCCAAAAATACAATAAAATACAAACATTTAAGCTCTGCCGATATTCTATTTTAATCATGCAATTTATAAAGTACTTTGCTGTTTTTTTTTCAGATTTTCAATTTTAAATTAATTTTTTGAAATCTACATGTTAGAAATATTCCCGTATTTGTAGAATCACCCATATATACATTTATGAGCTCTGCGTTAAATGCGACATTTACTTTGATATGGAGAAACTCCGGACTTCTCAGTTGAGCCTTTCTTTCATAATTCTTTGTCAAACAAATAGTTCATTTCTAGCTTCTCCAATTGCTTTCTTTGACAATAGGAATTCACAGTTAGAGAATGCTGTTCAGAAATTAAATATGTTTTTAAAAGACTACTAAAAATATTTAAACCAAATACGAGACAAGTACAAATTCCTATTGGCTTAACTTTAACTGTATTTAACTTAAAAAGTCTCCTTGTAAATAATTTCAACAACGAAGACTTTCATATTTTATTAAAAATAAGAGCGGAAAAAAAACGTTCACAATTTGTTAGAAACTTAAATCTCTAATAAACTTTGCAGTTTAACTAAAAATATGATAACCATATTTGCATATTATTTTTTTGTACATGTATACTTTCGTAATTTAATATATATTTTTAATGTAGTAGCAAATTTTGTGAAGTACAGTTTCAGTTTCGAATTACATAGACATAAATTCCATGTAAACGGTAAAAAATACTTTTTTCGCAAATAGAAATTAAATTTTCGGTAGTTCGTAAAAACGAAATATTTTTCCCATGTCTGTAAAATCAAAGCTGACAGAACAATAATGAAAATAAGAGCTCCTGCAAAGCCTCCTGCAAAGGGAAGACATTGCTATAAACATTTAAAGGAAAAAAATATGTTCTACCTTAATGGAAATAATTACGGAATGAACTTCAGAAGAAAAAGGAAAGAAAGGTAGTGGACATTATGGGGCCAAGATTGGAAGGATTGGGCTCTTTGGTTCGTTCCCACAGGAGGATGCAAGTGTGAGGACGAAAAAGAAAGTGGACTACATGGGGGGGGGGGGGGGCTTAAAGTGGAGGAGGGGAGGTAAAGAAGTAGAAGCAAAGTGTTCTCTTGACATCAACAGCTCGACAGGAATCAGAGACTTCTCATCGATCTTGCCCCTCCTACATCCTTATGCCCCCCCCCCCCATCCGTGAAGATACTGCACCATAAGAGGCAGCTGTATCATCACTGATGTTGGAGACAGGGGGTGGGGGGGGGGGTGCAGTCGCTGGTGTGTTGCCAAATCCACGTACTTAATACGCGATGACCCTGAACATTCGCAAGCAGCAGATCATTGCCGGAGTTAGAAAGGACGGATGCGTCTTGCTTTTGAAAGTGGAAATTTTCGCTCTCCCTCAGGAGTAACAAGGGAGAGAACGTGGCCTAACGATTATTTCGCTCGACGGTTGGTTTTGATGTTTTTTAGATTTTAGTTTTTTCGGCACAGGTCTCGGATCTAATTGCTTCGGGTTTCACCGAGGCGAAGACGGAATGTGGAATACGGGGAGGTTTATCTTTCAGTAATGGTTTCTCTGGTCGCAAAGGGCGCATCGAATAATACTCATATTTTTCCGTTTTATTTTGAAGAGATTATTCACTACGAGTGATCACATTACAATTTTGAAATCAACGAACTTTTTATTCTTACATGTAATATCACTTACTTCTATTATATATATGTGTGAATATGAATCAAAATCATTGCATCATTGTCGATTGATTTCCTACTGGTTGGTTCTTCTCCATGATTAAAAGCATTTCCTTTTTTAACCTATTTTCCTGTTAAAATGCGAAACAAGATTTTAAAAAAAGCATTAAAAGAAGCTTAATGTTTTACAAAATAACTATCGAAAAATTAAAAATTGGAAAGTAGGGTTTTGAGATGGGGAAAAATGTGTGTTTGTCTGCCCTCCCTCTAATAACTTTAGAATGAACCTTCTGATTTGAACAAACTTATTTTTGATTACAAGAGTAAAATTGATAGTTTTGCAGTAATAACCTGTAAAATAGCTAGTTTAACAGTTTATTACTGTGCTTTTACAGTTTTAAACTTTAACCTCTGCTGCCAGTATTATACTGTAAAAACAAGTTTTTTTTTGCAGTGTCTATAGCTTAAATATTTAATAAAGTTACTTTGAGACAATGGATTAACTTCAAAATCTGGAACTTATGTTCACCCAGCTGAGAAAACTGGATGTCTTAGCTTACTAATGGCTTAGCTGTAAAAAATGTGGAATTTCTGTTAGTATATCTTTTGTCTGTCGGCCCTTATGTCCCTTGGATCTTATGTCTATTCGACCTTATGTCTGCCGGACCTTCTATCTCTCGGATCTTCTCTTTTGGACGTGGATCTTCTGTTTATGGACCTTGTATCTGGACACCATCTTTCCCAACATCAAAAAATGTCGTTTGGTATTATGTTTGTTCAGCCTGGTTTGTCAGGCCTATCTCTTTCCTATTTTAATTTCTTCTCTCTGAAATGATTTCAGTAATTTTTGGGCAACTCTCTACTCTATGTTTTCCCTCTTCTGATGATTTCTCACATGTATCTCGCTACGCTTCTCTGGATTTCCTAAAGCTTTTGTAAAGTTTTTCTTCATTATATCCAAGTTTCTGAAGCAGTATTAGATACAGGAAAAAATCATTGATTGGAAACTTTGCTTTTAAAAACAAATTAAGAAGCCACTTTCAAATACAGTTATCGTTCATCCGTATGCTCTCTCAGCAAGTTTAACTCTAATAGGTTAAAACTTACTGTTCCAAGTCGGGTTATAATAGAACAACCGTATACCGTCAGTTCAATTACAACCTTTAGGTTCTACAATTTCCCTCTAATTGGAGATGATCAATCTAAGCAACCGATAAATGATCCTAAGGCAGATGTCTTCCTATAGATGCTAAGATGTCCATTACACTGGTGGCTAAAATTGATTTAGCACACTTGAGTCTCCTGGAATGGTAAGTATCATCTCGTGAAGAAGCTATTATAAAGAGATAAATAAAAAAGACAAGTTAAGTGAAGGAAATAAGTGCGAAACCTGATACAATTTCATTAAAAATAAATAAAAACGTATCTAATTTCTCAACAAAAGTAAATCAATGCAAAAAAAAAAGTCAAAATACTGAAATTAATTGCAGCAAATACATTTAATCACGCTAATTTTTGTTTTGAAATAAGGCTATTAAGATAAAAATAAAAAGTGTTAATCATATTGTCTACCCCACTATAATTATGAATTACTGCTCTTTAAACTTTTTAAGGATAAATTAAAAATTGAAATTTAAAAAAAAATTCATTTTTTTTTTAATTTTTTATTTGTCACATATCCGTCTAACTTAAAGTTCAATACTTGAAAACATAAAAAAAAATAACATTATGCTCGTAGGGCAAATTTAATATTTTATGACTTTTGAAAAAGACGCAACTTGATTTGGTATAAATAAGAGTAGGATTTTTTTATTGTAACTTATTTGTTATCTCTCAAAGACAAGTAAAATTCATAAAAAATTTTAGATTTTAAAAATGAAAAAACAAAGCAATCGGTGAACGATTTTAAATATTTACTCTTCAAAAAATGAACCTTTTTTTAAAACTGTATAATACTAACAGTCGAGGTTCCAATTTGAAACTGTAAAATGCACAGTAATAAACTGTAAAACGAGTAATTTTACAGCTCCTTACTGTAAAGTTAGCAATTTTACAATTTGTTGCCGTAAAATTCAGCTGTATTATACTGTAAAAACACCAGTAATTCTGACAGTATAGGTTCCAGTTTAAAACTGCAAAATGCGCGGTAATAAACTAAAATCAGCACTTTTACCGTTTATTACTGTAAAATGAGCAATTTTACAGTTCGGTCATTACTGTAAAATTTTGCAATTTTTGCAGTTTATTACCATAAAATTAGCTGTATTATATCGTAAAAACAGCATTCATTTTTTACAGTGTATACATAATATTTTTAAAAAACTGTTGATTCAGAAGTGAAAAATGGTTCGATAGATTATTGGCAGAAATGCGACAAGCCGAATCCTTTCACATTATTCACTTTTAGTCTCTTTTTTCTTCTTCGGGGACATAAAAGAAAGAGTTGTGCGAAATCCACAAAGAGCTTTAGGCTTTCGCCTGATTTTCCTGAGATCTGAGTCTCGTAAATCGTGCCCACGTCCCTTGACTGATGAACAGAAATGACGTAGAGACAGTTCTCCCGTATTAGTATACTGCAGACTAGGACAGAATATTACCCCGGAGAGCAGGAACTGCTCGCGCCATGTTATTTGCACATTTTACTATCCAGGAATTTTCCAACATTCATTCCATCCCTTCGCTAAATCATCCACCTGTTGGCCACGAAAACAGCATTAAGCCCCGCAACGTTCTAAAAGGGGGTGGGGAGGGAGACCCTACGTAGGTTCCGCCAATCACAGAGCGCCGCCTGAGGTTTTCAAAGGGCTTATATTATTTCGAGCAGACGCTTGCGTTCCTGTTGAATTTCAAATTTTGCAGTTTCCTTCGATGGTTAGTGTTAGGTTTCTAATGTGGGTGTCGGAATTCGCGAAGCACTTTTGGGGTATCGCTTCGTTAGATGATTGTTTTATCCAGTTTCATTCAGTCGGCGACGCATAGGGGAAAAGAGAAAAAAAACTTTTTTGCGGTAGTTTAAAATTAATGTTGGATTAAGCTCATTCCAGAAATTATCAATGCACTGCAACGCGAAAACTTTTTTGCAGTAGTTTAAAATTAATGTTGGATTAATCTCATTCCAGAAATTATCAATGCACTGCAACGCAAAAACTTTTTTGCGGTAGTTTAAAATTAATGTTGGATTAAGCTCATTCCAGAAATTATCAATGCACTGACTTACACCTAGTATAAAAATAAATAATTAGAATTCCGATTAATGTAAAAAAAACTGAAAATTCAGATAACCTCCTGACATTATGTGCAGGTTAAAAAAACATGTAACAAATCGACTGTTAAAGTTGACGATGTCATAGAGCATGTAACAAGATTAAAATTTAAGGTGACATTTTCTTGCATTTAGTTTAATTGGTGTTGGACCCCTTTTTTTTCAGAACTAGTGCACATGTCTACATGATTATTTCTGATCAGTAAATGAAAGGCTTCTTTTGAAAATGTACATGTAGCTTTTGTCATATACACTAAACTTGGTGGTGCAATAGGCGATAGGGGTACAAGGCCTATTATGCCCGTCGCAATTTTTGTGTTTGAGAGCTCTGCAATGTAAGGTAAGTGTTCCGCTTAGGTGGTTAGCCGAACGTGAAACCTCCAGGATTTAGTTCCCAAGCACGCTTGGAACTCTCTTTATCGATCCAATGAAGGGATGAAAGGATTCGTCAACCGTGCTCAACCCAGGTATTGAACCCGGATCTTCTGCAGGAAAGCGAGAAGCTTGACATAGAACTGAGTTTAGTTCTTTTTTACGGTTTGACCATAGTAGTTTTCATGTCCCCTAAGGCAAATTTTGGATTTTCTCTAGTAAATGTCACATTTCCAGCTGTCGATTATGGGGAACATATTTATAAAAATAAGAAATAATATCACTTAAAAAATGTTTAGCCCTTTGTCCACTTATAAATATTTCATCAAGTCTAAACATATCCGAAATGTTTGATTGCACTCCATATGTCGAATAATGAAATTCCCTCTAAAGGAATTTAACATGGTGTTGTGTATGGGCTTGATTTAGCCTGACTATATTTGGAGTCAAATACCTTAGTACAGTCGAACTCGTTTATAACGAGCTCGGATATAACGAGAATTCGGATTTAACGAAGAAAACGAGAATATTTGGTTGAATCAATGTTAAGTCTATGGGACAGAATTCGTTTTTAACGAGCAAGACCCGGTTTTAACGAGCAATTTTTTCTGTCTCGCAGTCTTTTTTTCTCATCTTTCTAGTCAAATTCCTGTCTTATCTTCATTTTTTTCCATTGCGGTTCAATACTTTTGTATGAAAAATTCCACCAGCATTCCAGTATCAATAGAGATAGTTCACAAATCCGGTATAAGAGGTGGGACTGATTATTTACAGAGAAATCATTAAATAAAAACAGTATTTAATTTACTTAATTGATGTAATTAAAGTAAGTATTGATTAAATTGTAAGTAAACTCAATTATTTGACCTCCCAAGCCTCCACCCCTTCTGTTTGCACGTCGGCCGGAAGGACCCGTTTATTACGAGCACTTGGATTTAACGAGCAACATGTTACGGTCCCTTCATGCTCGTTATAAGCGAGTTCGACTGTAGTAACCCATTGCTTCGATATAATGTATAGATAAATAATTTAGGAGAATAAGTTATCACTTAGCTTTTTTTCCACAACCTTCTTTTAAGGGTTGAAGAAAGGTGAACCAGAAATAAATCAATTTACAGAAGCAGATAGTCAAAGTCCTTTAATCATAATATAAACCTTAAATTGAAAGTTCTTTACATTTCTGCACTGCAAAAAAATGAACTGTTGTTTTCCCAGTGTAATACTGGCAGCCGAAGTTCCAATTTAAAACTGTAAAATGCACAATAATAAACTGTAAAACTAGCAATTTTAGTTTCTTACTGCTAAGTTAGCACTTCTACAGTTTATCGCCGTGTAACATTTTCCTTACAATTCGAAGAAAGTGTTTAAAATAACACGTGAAACAAATTTTTTTAGCGCAATTCAGTCTTTTTTGTTTGCATTAACCATCTCCTGCTCATATGTTTGAATAAAAAAATTGTATCTCTTAACCCTTCACTGCACAGTGTGCCAGATCTGGCACAAACAAAATAAACCCTCATATATTCCTATGATTTTTAAATGCAGTTAAACTGAGCTTTGTTCTGGAACATTGCTATAACAGTTTAGTGTGATTTTTATGCACTAGTTAGTTGCACTAGTCTAGGTATTACAGTTCTTGCTTTTGAAAGAAAGAGTGTCTGCATTTCCGTTAGAAGTGTGCTTAGTCATTATTTCCTTTGTTCTAAAAATGTGTCAATACACTTAGTGGAAAATTTGTTTATACCACTTATGGCACAAAACATATTGTAGATTATTACACTTATCGGTACACAAAGCATATGCTATGTGCTTTGTGCCATATATAGAACAAACAATAAAAACATCATTTTTGGTGCACATTTTTAAGATTAATTTTTTTCTTCATTTTTCCTGAACTCAGGGCTATTTAAAAGGTACAAATGATTTTTTTTCATGAAAATATAAAAAATCGTGCAGTGAAGGGTTAAAAGAAGATGTTATTTTTTAGCATACTCCTTTAGAAATAAATATATTTCACATTTAGTTAATTTTCTCAATTAACTTTTCATCTTTTGTAGTTACTGAATTTCTATATAATTGAAAAATGATAAAATAAATCGTCGTTTTGAGTACGTTGCACGTATTAATAAAAAACCGACCGGATGAAAACGTTTCCTTCTAAAAATACTTCAGATGGACAAAAGAAATCAGATGTCCAGGTGCAACCGATAACAGAAGGAACGTTTTTTTCTAACCTCTCTCTACCGGAACTGAGTGCTGACCAGCTCCCCGACTAGGGCTATTCCTTTTTACCACACAATCCAGTCAAAAAATCTCCGTAGCTCCGTTTCGGTGGAACAAAAGTGAAGTTTCACAATGAAACCTGACTTTGGTAAAGAAATCTGGAAAGCACACAGTTGAAAAAAAAATACGACAAAAATATTAAAATACAAAAGAAGAAATGCATTACAATCGTTCTTTTCAAAGATTTTTTTTCCCCCAAATTTCTTCCCTCTTTTGCTATTTTCAAACAAAAAACCTTATTTCAAACTATGTGGTGGAAAGGTAAAAAATAGCATAAGGAGCAGAAAATTCTACCCGGCTGTCATTGATTTCATCTCTTTCCGAATGTTGGCCAGGTCCTCTATATCTTTGATTTTGCAGATCCACCCTCCCTTTCGAACATCCGTAGTTCCTTTTTATGATTACGAGCCGCAGACGATAGATGTCATCGGCTGTAGACCCTATCTTCTTTTCTTTTATTTTGGGGGCAGACATTTTTATAGTCGCCTGCAATAGAAGCGTGCGGACGACAGACGACGTGGACGACTCATTTGGATCCTCCCAGCTCCTGTTCGAGGTCGTTCGAACCTCCCTCGCCCCCTCGTCCCGGTCCAAGGGCGGTGCTTCCACTTCTTTTGAATAGCCCTACTATTTTTTTTACGTGCTACACTAAATTATCCCTGCAGTTATACTATTGTTGAAAAGATTTCATTGAGCTGTGTTTAACGTAGCAGAATTATGGGTCTCTCAGACAGTATAAGTCACTTAAAACTAAATTGGGCTCATACATTTCCTTATTTTAGCACCTCAGACTTCTCTTTAGACTTTTAAATTCTTTCCACTCCATCCTTTTCTTTTCACAGTCTCTTTTCGCAATATATCTTAAGCATATATAGGTCATATATGTGACATATGTACACGTACAAAAACGTTTATGTATGTACTACTTAATATATAACTTATATATTCTTATGCTACACTTATTGATTTTATATTACGATTCATGTTTGGTACCAATTTCTGCCATGAGGGCGGGAGGTTTGGGGTGGTCTAGTTTCTAAGAAACTACGGGATTTTTTCCAGAAAAAACAAATAGCCAATATTTTTAATTACCTTATAATACGCAAAATATTTAGAAACTATAAAAAAGACTCTAAACAAACGAAATGGTGTGTAAGCAATTTTTTTAAATTAATTTCAAAGATTATTACTTTTTCCGTTAAAATTTATTAATTCACTGAGTGTAAAAATGGTATGGTATGACATATTGAAAAACAAGACCTGAAAATAATTAAAAGTATTTTCTTCCTTACGTATAACGTTAAATCATTTAACGTAACGGGTTTTAAATATTTCGATTCAACGAATTTTTCCCATTGGATGATAAAAACATCCTTTTTAAGTGTGTGAAAGGAAAAGTGCCCAATCGAAAGTGAATGGAGTATTCATTAATAAATCTCTAATCTTTTCGTTAGTATTCTCTCTATCAATAGATTAGGGAGATATTTTCATAAAAAAATTCACCAAAAATTACTGTTTATAAATGAAAGTTTAACAGTAATTAACTTATCTGCAAATATCATTTTTGAAAAATATCTTTTTGCTTCAGCTAAAATTTCTCGAATGAATAGAATCATAAAGCTTATTCATTAGAAATTAAAATTTCAAATAAAATGCTGATATCCCTTAAACTTAGACGTCGTATGATTTTGTAACGGCAAAGTTTTTGTACGTGTTAAGTTTTTCAAAACGGTTTTAGCTTAATTTTATGCTTATCCTCAAAATCCGTGAAATATTGGAATTATTTTGTTATTGTTTTGAATGCGTTAATTTCGTAGGAGAAATGTTATTTCAAAATATTTACCAGCGTTCTTAATTACGTACAAGATTTTTCTCTAACCTTTTCAAAATATTTGCCATCCAAATTTCATATCATAGCCAAAACACCTATTCTTCACAACTGAACCGTTCTGTTTTTTTTTTTTTTTTGTCTAATGCTCCTAAAAAATATGTCTATGAGAGTAGTATAATGAGAAAGTGAGAGTGACAGTGCATGTTTGCTTCGTTTTCGAAATAAAAATGTATTGTAGTACAGAGGCATAGGAACCGGGGGAGATGGGGGAGCTCGAGCTCCCCCTGGAATATTTCAGACGGCTCAGCTCCCCGGGAAATTTTTCTTACTACAACTTTTGTAGCACATTTTGTACATCAAACCTGTTTTCAAAAATGTGATCTACAGTACTGTGCAAATTAAATGGAACAAATGCATTTTTAAGAATTATTCCATCCTCAGGAACTTCACATATTCTCAACATTATCAAAAATGGTCCAAAATTACGTTTTTAAACCTACAATTTAGAAAAATTGCCTGGGATGATTTTGCTATCCCAGTTCCTGCCCCTAATGTGACCAAAGATAGCCTACAATTCGCTTTCAATACTTCTATTTCAAAAAAATTCTATCTTCTAAAGTCACCAAAAATCTTCTAAAGTCATTGTTTTAAAATTACCATTTGGAAATTTTTCGGGGAGCGAAATTTGAGACTTCCTATTTCTGAGCAAATATTTCATCTGAAACCAAGTTCATATTTAAAATGTGAAAGTGTCTTAAACTTGTCGTCTTTCTGACGAAAGAGATATTAGTAATGCTTTCAAATTACTTTTATTCACGAGAAATGTCAATTCGAAAATTAATGATTTTACAGTTATTATATAACTGATGTAAAGAGTGAAAAAGTGTGCCTCCCCCCTCCCCCCTCCCAAGAAAGTGCCAATATCTGGCATTGCACTGCACCGGGCGCCCCCTGGTTGTACAAAGTTCCTACGCCACTGTTGTAGTAACAAAATACTTTTCCTCTCAAACTTCAGCTAAGACTAGATTATAAGTGACGTCCGTACTTTGTTTAAAAAATCGGGAAAGTTTTACGGTAAATATTACTTAAAAATGAAACGTTTACCCTACAGAGAAGTGTCACAGTAAATGTTTAAGAGAAAAATAAATGCAATTTCAGCACCAGTTCAAATGGTACAATGCAAAAAATGAACTGTTGTTTTTACAGTATAATACTGGCAGCCGAGGTTCCCATTTAAAACTAAAATACACAGTTATAAACTGTAAAACTAGAAATTTTACATTTTATTACTGTAAAGTTAGGAATTTTACAGTTTATTGCAGCAAAGTTTAGCTGTATTATAGTGTAAAAACAACAGTACATTGCTGGCAGCACAGGTTCCAGCTTAAATCTGAAAAATGCACTGTAATAAACTGTAAAATTAGTAATTTTACAGTTTATTACTGTAACATTAGCAATTTTGCAGTTTACTACTGTAAAAGCAATTTTACAGTTTAGTACTGTAAAAGTAGCAATTTTAGTTTATTGCTGTAAAATTAGCAATTTTTAGCTTATTACTATAAAATTAGCTGTATTATACTGCAAAAACAACACTCATTTTTTACAGTGTATGATTAATGCTATATTTGGAGTTTATAATTTATCTGCAAATACTAATTTTGAACTGTAAAATTTGCCAATAACTGTAAAATTTGCCAATTTTACAGTTTATTACTATAAAATTAGCTGCGTTCTTCTGTAAAAACAACATTAATTTTTTACAGTGCGTTATGATATGAACGGACTTATGATGTGAACGGTATAATTCCCCATTCCCAGTATTTGCTTGAGTCCTGTTCAGCATAATGGCTAGCGCGCCATCCTGCCGAAAGCGAAAAAGCAGATTCGAATTGTCGTTCCTTTAAGCAGAGCAACTAGACACAGCTTTCTCATTCTTGATACGCTTTAAGTTATACAGTAAAGTATGATTTAACGGTGAAAAGTACTGGCAGCATTGATGCTAAAAACATTTTAGCATAAAACGTACGGAATGTTTTTAACTGCTTACGCACTTATATAAATTCAATATCTATTGCCAACCTAAATACACGGTAAAAATTAAACGTTGTTTTTACAGGGTATTTTATAGTAATTTTAAAGTAATAAACTATAAAATTGCTAGCTTTACAGTAACAAACTTTAAAATAGCTAGTTTTACATTTTATTACCGCGCATTTTACAGCTTTAAACTGAAACCTCTGCTTTCAGTATTATACTGTAAAAACAACAACTTATTTTTGGCAGTGTATGCATTTGACCATCCGTTCATCTATTTTACCGTGTTTCTCCGTGAGGTTAGTATACAGGGTGGTTCAGAACTCAAGAACACAACTTTAAGGGGAGATAATACACATCAGGACAAACAGTATATTAAATTGAAAACTAGAGGTCCTAAACCAGTTTCCGAGATGCGTGCCATTACAGTTTAAGATCAAAAACTTTAAATGACTATAGAATACGAAACAATTGGTCGATTCTTTTGCGTTTTTCGCTGAAATTAATCTTGATGCGAATATTTTCTTTAAAATAAACGATAAAGTAAAGTTCAATAATTGTCGGTAGAGGACGTTACTTTAACTACTTTAGAACTAAAAACAAGTATTTTTTCGTTTTTTTTTTTCTTTTTTCTTAACAGATTTTAAAAATTTAGACTCGAACTTAAATTTGGAGCCCAAAGTCCGAGCAGTTAGAAGAGATTAAGTAGCGCAATAATCAGACCGAAGGTCATAACGTGTTATTCTGTTTTCAAACGTGCCGTTTTGAGTAGGAAAAAACATTAAAGTCAGGTACGATAGTAGTAATGTGAAAATAAAATCTGACACATTTTCGTAAATTGTAGAAAAAAATTTTAAAAAATTGTTAGTGTTTTCATAAATTCTGCAAAATAACGTATTCAAGCTCTGAAGTTGTGAATAAAGAGAGAAATATTAACTTAAAACACAGCAGATGATAAATTTACATAAGGCAGTATAAAGCAGTGTTACCGATCCAAAATGTTTTGTACATTTACAATATCAGAGTTAAATGTTGTTACTGGATTATAAGGCTAAACGTTTATACTTTTACTCACTGACTTGAGGATGAATAATGATGATGATTTCTTTTATTTTGCTTTACATTCTATTCCAGACGTGAGATTAGTGTGAGATTAATCATGCAAAATTATGTTAGCATTTGAGAATAACTGACAGCACGAGAAAAACAAAATTGACCTATTTTATAGAATACGAACACCGAATTTGAAACACCCCCCCCCCCTCTAAGTCTCTTAACTTTTTTTTAAATCTCCTAAGCTACAAGTTATTTTTAATAGTAATTTTTCGCCATTTAAACACTTAATATCAAAACGTAATAAATATCTTCCAATAAAAAATGCCTACTTTTTTAACTATATTAAATTAAAATGAATTTAGTACTATTTGTGTAAATATCTTTTTCTCCACAATACGTTTCTCAATAGTTACATTTGCTATCGTTTTCTTAAGATGCTAGTTGTTTTATTTCAGAAATTTAAAATTATACATAACTTTAATAAAAACACTTTTAAATAAAGCAGAATTTGTGTTATCACAAAAATTCAGATTAGAATCTCTACAAAATTTTACCTTAAAGCTAATATAGAAATTATATAAAGAACAACTGTCATGCAATCGTATAAAAAGGCTCTTAATTTTCTGACAAATATCAAAAGAGGCTTATTCATTGAAAAGTATGAAACTCTATTTTGAGAAAAACAGTTTATTTTCAATCGCTTCCAATCAATACAGAAAATTCAACTTCTCATATGGTAAGAAAGGTTTGCTTAAAGGTTTGCTGAAAGGATGCTTGTATAAAAACTAAAATTCAGATTTTAAGATTACACATCCAAAATTTTCTGTCTTCGATAAAAATCTCAGACTTCTTGATTAAACCAATGCCTCTTGAATAAATCGTTAGACGTTGTCCCACAACATACTAAAATCTCGCAGCCATACATTGATCTTCAGCCGGACGATTATAACCGAGTTACATGTCTTACGAAACTTAATCAACGATTCTTACCAATTTACTTCAATCCAGGCCAGACCATATGGTCGAGCCATTGATTGATCGATCCATATAGATTGCCTTCTGCCCGTACAATGGACCATTGAAGGCTGGAAGGGATTCCTCGCCACTGTCAGGCTAAACTAATGGAACCCACTCTTCCACAACTCACACACCAAGTGAAGTCCTTTTCTCCTCTCTCCTGGCTTCCATTGAGTCCGCCTATTATCCGCTTCAGGAAAGAAGATAGTTGCTTAACTGATGAAAGGAAGTTGGCCGGATTGCTACGTTACCGCATACAACGGAAATCAGATGGGATGTCATTTTATCTTGTTCTAATAAGAGGAATTTTGGGTTCTCTCTCTCTCTCTTTTTGAGCATTGTCCGGTAAATTAGTACATAAGTATTTATGAATTCCGCAATTGTAAACAAATAAACAAAGAAAAAAATATTTATAAATTAATTTTTATCAGTTTGATAGTTATTCAAGTTATTATTTTCAACCGTCAAATATTCAATACTTGTATTTCTGAAAATTTTACTTTTTCCCTTATTTATCTGACCTATGTTTTTGCTAGAAAAATAGCGTTGATACTTCTACATCCACATCTAATTAGACTTGATATAATTTTGTTTAAACGTATTTTAAAATAAAAGGAAGGAGAGTGGACATGTGCCGGAGGCAGAAGATACCTATCAAGAAGAAGAGCTGATATTAAACACACCTGAAAAAAGAAAAGGAAGGACATATGCTATATTTTTCTTTTTATTTGTTATACAAAATTATAGACTTGCTATAATTATTTTCTTATATTGCTTCCTTTACCTTTAAGTACTTTTCTTTAAAAATATTTCAATTTTCTCCAGGCTTCCGTTGAGTCCGTCTATTATCCGCTTCAGGAAAGAAGATAGTTGCTTAACTGATGAAAGTAAGTTGGCCGGATTGCTACGTTACCACATACAACGGAAATCAGATGGGATGTCGTTTTATCTTGTTCTAATAAGAGGAATTTTATGTTTTCTCTCTCTCTCTCTTTTTTTGAGCATTGTCCAGTAAATTAGTGTGGAGGTATTCATGAATTCCCCAAGTTTATCGAACAAAAAAACAAAAACATAATATTAGATTAATACAAACATATTGAAGTTATTATTTTTAACCGTAAATTATTCAATACTTACACCTCTGAAAATTTAAATTTTTCCCTTAATTATATGTCCTATGTTTTTGCTAGAAAAATAGCGTTGATATTTCCATATCCACATCTAATTAAACGTGATTTAGTTTTAGCAAACATATCTTCAAAGAATAGAAAGGAGAGGGGATATAGGCAAGAGACAGAAGGTCGCTCTCAAGTAGAAGAATTGATCCTGGGCACAACCTGAAGTAATAAAAGAAAGACAGCTAAATTTTTCTGTTTATTTATAATACAAACTATAGACATGGCATAATTATTTTCTTATCTAGATCCTTTTACCTTTTAGTTAATTTTCTTTAAAACTATTCAAATTTTCACCAGGCTTCAATTGAGTCCGTCGATTATCCGCTTCAGGGAAGAAGATACAATTGCTTAACTGATGGAAGGAAGTTGGCCAGATTGCTACGTTACCGCATACAATGGAAATCAGATGGGATGTCATTTTATCTTGTTCTAATAAGAGGAATTTTGGTATTTCCCTTTTTTTAGAGCATTGTCCGGTAATCTAGGGAGGACATACTTATTGATTCCTCAACTGTAAAAAAACAATAAATAATTTAAAAAAAAATAAAGCTATTGAAGTTATTATTTTTAAATTTAAAAATTCAGTACATAACCCTCTAAAAGCTCATTTTGTTTACATACTTTCCAGTAAAAATGTGGAAAAAACCCAAAAAAGGCATTAAAAGTGGCTTAATGCATCATAAAAATATCGTCCAAGACCAAAAAAAGTCAAACATGAATAAAAAAAAATAAAATAAATCTCGAAAAATTAAAAATTGGAAAGTGGAGTTTTAAGATGGGGAAGAAAGTGCGTCGGTCTGTCTGTCTGTCCCCCTTAAGCACTTTAGAATAAACAGTCCGATTTGAACAAACTTTTTTTGTTGAAGAATCATAGCTTCCAAAAAGATGAAACTTCTCGTTAATTTAAGAACGTTTCTAGAATGAAATCGCAGCAAATATAATCGCGTACTCCGCAAAAAATAAACTGTTGTCTTTACAGTATAATACAGGCGGCAGCGAATCCAGTTTAAAACAGTAAAATGCACAGTAATAAACTGTAAAAGTGTTAATTTTAGTGTATTACTCCTAAAGCAGCAATTTTAATTTATTACCACAATTTTACATTTCATTACCACAAAATTAACTGTATTATACTGTAGTTTTACAGTTTATTACTGAAAAAATTAGCAATTTTTACAGTTTGTTACTATAAAACTAGCTGTATTATACTGTAAAAACAACATTTATATTTTACAGTGTATGTGTTTATAAACAAACCTCCCCACAAAGAGTTTAAGGTTTTTTCCCCTGATCTCGAATACTAGTTGATGGTAAATGTCAAGAAATAAACAAGAATCACAAGCCGGATCGTTAAGGTTTGCCTTCAGTTAGGCCATAAGGGAAAAATATGCCTCTCTGGCAGTGAAGAGATTTACGAAAGGCGTAAATGAGGCATGACTCGTTATGTGTAGAATCTTCTCTCTATTTAAGCCAGATGGAGGAAATGTTTCTTCGCGAAAGATAGCTAATGCTAAATATCCTTAAGAGCCGGGATGTCTTTTGTGATGTCTGCTTTGCTTTAAAACTGATAAAATGTTCTGCTTGATAATGTAAATATTTTATGTAAATCTTCAGATGTGAGTATTTTAAGAAGCATTAAATCAGATTCAAGGTTCTTTTCTTTCTTCCAAAATTTTTTTAACATTGTAATATTTTTTGTTTAATTTCTATTTCTGGAAAGTAGTCATGCATTTTCCAAAATTCAACAAGGCATTGAAAGGGTGCTTTCAGAAAAATTATCGAAATTTACAAATAGATGTTACTTTTATCTTTTCAATTGCTTAGTTTATGACAGTATTGTCAAATTTGAAATTAATTTCCCTAATTTTCACGCAAAACTATTTTGTTTAAAGCTTTACTTGTAAGCTATGCCCTCTGCTTGGATATGAATACATACGAGATATATGCAACTGACGAGAAATTTACGAGGTGTAGCAACGCTGGTGCAATTTTTGGTGTCAAATTTGGCGAAAAGTATAAACGAGGATTAAAGAAATGCTAATTCATTTTTTTTTTTGTTTCATAAACGAAAATACATAAAAGCTTTGTATTTTTTATTAGTGTCACAAGTAAATAAAGGGTTTTTTTTTGTCTAACACAGTGATTCCCAACATGTGGGTCGCGACCCCAGATGGCGTAGCAAAGTATTTCTTACGGGGTCTCGAAATAACTCCCTGATTAAAGGAAATTATTATTACATAGTTTAAAAGCTAATATATACTGCGAAAAAATAGAACTACTTTTGAGTAGCATCAATGCTTGAAAGTGGCGCATCCAAAAGAGGGCTATGGGGTTGCGTCAGCCGCCCTCCCCCTAAACAGGAACTGTTGATCCCCTCAACATCCTCTAAAATATTGAGTTTTGCCGTAAGGATTTCAATCATTTCAAATTTCAGTAAAAAAGTTCCCGATCTCTCCTCTTCGTAATACTATCTAAACTCCTCTAAAAAATTTCTGTTTTGTAACAATGTCGAACAATTTTTGGGAGCGAATCTCTGCCCCTCAATCCTTTCCATTACGTCATCAAAGAGTTAATTTTTAGAATATTCCAGGGAAGAGTACAAACCATATCCCGTCTCCCAAACGTCATGAAAAGTAGCATACAAATGAGAATTTGGGACTTCAATTTAAGAAAAAAGAGGGGGGGGGGGAGTTTCTACTGTCTCCCTCCACATAATTAAAGCTATTCTAAAATCGCGTTTTTGGGACTTAAATTTCAAAAAAGTTTAAAGGAGGGTCTCTGAACAGTTCCTATTATCATTAAAGCTAAGCTATTATAGGGGGTGCTCAAATTTCGAAAAAATTCTGGTTTGATATCCCGAATTCTGTTTACCCTTCACATCATTATAATTGTCTGAAATGTCGTTTTTGAACTTCAACTTTGAAAACTTGTGAAAAGTCTTCAACCTTAAATATTTTCCTAATACTGTCAACACTGATCAATAATTGCGTTTTTACTTTTTCAATTTCAAAAATTTTCTAATGAAGAGTCCTGATATCCACCTTTTGCATCAACATCAGCAAAGGTGATATCTATAGTTGTGCTTTCTTGGGACACTTTATTTTCGAAAACTAAGCTAGCGTCCCAGATTATTCGCTTCCCTCCTTCCCCACGCATAAAATTTAATTTCTAGGGTACCAATTTCAATAAATTTCCGAGGATGAATCTCCGAGCTCGAAGTGTTTATTGAACTCTGAACCTCTCTTACTTTAATGTCAGTTCTAGGATAACATGTCTAATTGTGACTGTGGTGATAATAGAAAGATTTGAACAATATTGAATATCTTCCAGCTATTTGACTACTCGACGGCCTTGATAAAGAAAAACGCCTTCATTCACTTTAATGAAAGTTGGAGACACTAAGAAGATCTAAAGTTTTATCACCTCAGCTCCTCCCAAAAGTCCCGCATTCACCAGTCCCGCATTCACCATTGCTAGAACGCAAGAGTTTTGGAAGTGTCAAAATATTTATTTAAAATTATAGTAACAGTCCTTTTCTAATTTTTGCAGTAATTCTGTGTTACCCATTCAGCTTTTTTAGGCCAAATGAGCACAATGTCTATGCTCGCACACGCACACATGTGGGTGTGGTGGGACACATGGGGTCGCGGGATTTTTAGTTAGTTGAAATGGGGTCGCGACGTGAAAAAGGTTAGGAACCACTGGTCTGACAAAAAAAAAAATAGTTTTCGGATGTTGGGTCAAGGCGTTATTAAAGAACTTTCCAAACGTGTTACGAGAACTCATACTATAACAGTTGCGCTGAACGCGGAAAAGTTAAACCATGCAAAATCGGGGGGCTCTGTATTCCAGGCTGAGCTTTTAAGTCTAAATCTAGCTGTAAAGTGGATCCAGAAGTACATAGACGAGAATTCGCCGTACAAGTTTCTGGTGTGCAGTGATTCACTTTCCTCCCTCCTACTCTTACGTGACTTGTCCACTTCAGAGAAACTCGTCGTGGAAGTACAGTCTATTCTGCATGGTCTCGAAGGAACGGCGGAGATCCTCTTTTCCTATGTTCGAGGACACAGTGGGAATTATGGAAATGAGAGAGCGGATGAGCTCGCGAAAGGGGCAACACTTTTTGATGTCAGTTTGGCGATGTCTGTTCCGTCTTCTCATTGGAAATACAGTGCAAAGGAAAAAAACAGCTTTGGACTGGAATGGGGAATTTCTTGCTTCATCGAAAGCACGGTGGACAAAGAGATTTTTCCCAACTATTTTCCATCGCCTTAGTTGCAAGCGTTTTTCCACCGATTTCTTGATGACTCAAGTTCTAACTGGACACGGAGGCTTTAACAGCTATTTATTTCGTTTTAAGTTGGTAGACTGTAAGCTCTACCAACTATCTATTTGTGGTGAAGCTGAGGGAGACGTTCAGCATTTACTTCTGAGCTGCAAGTTACATGCCAGGGCCAGAACTGTCTTTAGGAAAAATTTGGCAAATCTGTCCTGTTGTTGGCCTCCTGTTTTTTCAGATTTCGTTGGAAGTACTGAGGGACTTGCTGTTTTTAGGACTTTTCTTCTGTCTTTGGGACTTTGATAATTTTTTTTTTTGTTTCCTGGGTTGTTTGTTTTTGTTTTTCTTACTTATTCTTGGTTGTGTTTTTGATTTGCGTCTTTGTCGTGTTTTTTGTCGTGCTTTTTGTTTGTGTATTTTGTTGTTTTATATTACTTATCTTGATTGTGTTTTTGATTTACTTCTTCATTGTGTTTTTGTCGTGCTAGTTTAAATGTGTAATTTGTTTTGTTAAATTTTGTGGTTATTTTACTTACTTCTGTAAGCCTCATGTTATACTTTGTGGTGCATGAGGAGTTTGTTTTCACATAATAAAAAAAAAAAAATATTGTGTAGTTTTTCGAATGCATTGGGTAAGTGAGATGAGGTCATGAAAATTTGTCCTGAAGAGTCCTCATAGTCCTTACGGTGATTGACACTAAAAAATCAGCTTGGGGAATTTTTTGAGTGCATCATTAATATATACTGATTCAGATAAGTGAGAAAGAAAACAACTTTTTACCATTCACAGAAATTTCCAAATAAGTTGCAATTTTGTGTTATGGGGTTACAAGAATCCCTTTTGCCTGTTCTTGATTTTCGAAATACAAAGTATCCTAAAGCTGCTTTACTTGAGTTATAATTTATATTGTGGGTTACCTTTCCACCGCGCACCGCGCAATTACCTGTATTGTGCCTAGGTACTAATTCTGCATTTAAAAATTGTGTTTCGCCAAGCAAAGCATTATATGTTGAGTTTTAAAGGAACATTTTTTTTCCAATGGGGCTGCGTAAGCGAGAAAACGCCTTTTGCAGACCCATGCGATCCTCCGATAAAGCATCCAGTCTTTGCATTGTGCTGCCATTAAGCCTCTGTCATGCATTGGCACAGATAATTTTGACGCCCAGTCCACAGTAGACAAAAATGCAATCTTTTGACTGCATAAAATTTGACAGACGAGTGTTAAAAAGTTTTTTTACGAACATATTTAAAAATAAATTTTATAGTAACTGCCTTTTTATAAAACTTTTGACTTAATGAGCAGGCAAAAAGGGAGAACTAAATGCAGAACCATTGCAGGTGTGAGCAACTTTTATTGACATCCGTTCATGCCTCCGGCATCTTGAAGCAATTTTTCTTCAGCTGCAATTTTATCCTTAGTGGGCAATGTGTTATGCTTTTCAAACCTATCACTAGACACGTTAAGGTGAAGAGATTCATTGAGCCGTTTTTACCAATTTACTTCAATCAGGCCGAAACCATCTGGCTGGACCATTGACAGATCGATCGGTCTAATCTTCTTTCTCTACAATTGATCACGGGAGGTGGGAAGGAGGATTCCTCGTCACTGCGAATCCGAGCTAATGCCGAGTGCTTTCGAACAACACACACTCTCCGGGTGGGGCTTTTTGCCGGCCCGATCTAAATCTCTCTCATTCTTCTTTTATCTCCGGCAGGGACAAAGATGGCTGCTTAACTGATGAAGAGAAATCGGAGGGATCATTAACTTTCTGTTCCCTGGATCAAGATTGGAAAGAATCCTGTCTGTATGGTTTCGAAAATATTTTTCAGAGTTTTTAAAAGAAATCAGATTGATGTACCAATGTTGTTTTCTTGCGCTTTTCAACTGTACTATGATTTGGTGTCAAGTGTGACTTTCACAGTATACTCATGCCATAGGGACCCGTTAATAGGGT
>JAXGGA010018163.1:0-22693 GCA_038373865.1 Uloborus plumipes
CGTTACTCAAAGAGAGCCCAAAAAGGGGGGGGGGGGGGGTCAAAAAAGGGAAATTTTCAGGAAAAAATATGCTTCAAAATATTCAAGGGGGCAGCTCCCCCACAGATATTTTGGAGGGTGCTGGAGCCCTTCAGCACCCCCAGAATCGGTGCCCCTGACTGTAGCTAACTTAATTTTATAATTTTGTCTCTAATACAATAATATTAAAGGTTACTAATTTCATATTCATTATGTCATTGAATCAGTAATATAATGTTAAATTAGTACTGTTTCAATAAAATTCTTTTTAGTAAAATTTTTGTTAAATAGTAGATCTGTAAAAGACTGGCAATACATTACTCTGTCTGGTGTATTTTCTTTTTAGACAAACTCAAAATATGTTTCTAAAGAGTTACAAAACATGCACAAGCAACTTTCATCCAGTTATTTTGATTCAAAGGAAAATATCAGTGCAAATCTTTCCTTGCTACCAGAAGTGGAGAGGTGTGTAACACAGCTACAGTCTGTTCCCCAAAATGTATTGATCGCAAATGACAGGTGCCTGAATATAATTTCAGAAGTTACTCCTGTGAATATTTCAGGTTAGTAAACTTTTTCTATTAACAAAGCTTGCTTTTTTAACTTGTTTAAAGCTATGCAGTGAAACTTTGGTAACTCGACACGCGGATTACTCAACGACCTCGGTAAGTCAACATTTATTTTTCCAATGGTTGGTCAATGTTAATTTCAATGGGTGCTAGCCTCTCTAACTTGACGCACATTTACAGGAACTTCTATAAGTCAACACTCATGTACATTGATGTGGGGCATGGTTTTTTACTCTTGGGAAGCTGAGTAACACATTTACGAGGCACGTTCATAAAGTAAGCGCTGATTGCTTATATTTAAATAATGGCGCTTCGATGCAGTTTTGCTACAGTAGCGCCATCTACTGACTCATTGCAAAGCTACAGCATCATTTGTTTTGATTCTGAAGTCATATTGTTGTCCGTGAATGCAAAGAACAATGGCTGCGAAAATCATTGATCCCACCAACTGTGAAGTGCGTTTTGTGATTCGTAGACAATTTGAAACGTGCGATCCAAAACAAACACTGCTGGAAACTCATCTGGCATAATCCCCTTCTACGATAACAGGCGTCCTCACACTGCTGGGAAAACCAAGGAGAAAATTCAAGATTTTCGTTGAAAACTTTTTGACTACCCATCGTACAGTCCAGACCTTGCACCTAGTGAAAGCTTCTTTCATTTTAAACAGAGGCTCGGTGGACAACGTTTTGAAACCAAAGAGGGACTTAAAAACGCTGTTCTCAACTCTTTTAACTCTCAGACGACAAATTTCTATGCAGGGGGTATTAAGAAGCTGTGTCAGAGGTACGAAAAATGCTTAGAAGTGAACAGCGATTATGTGGAAAAGTAAACTAAGTTTGTACCTAACTAAATCTGACAATAAAATTTGTTTCTTATGAGTTAATTTTTTTTCTGTGACTAAACGGCCCTTACTTTATGAACGTGCCTTGTATTATATGGTGTTACCTCAGCTTCCAGGACTATGGTAACACATCTGTGGGCAGAACAGGCCTGCGTCTGTTACTGTGGTAGTTTTTCTCAAAATTTTTGCTTTTGAAAGTAACCCTGTCATTCCTAGGTCAATTAAATTGGTCAACATCTATTTTTAGCTCATTTGAACTGTTAAGAAATAAATAGCCTCATGTTGCACTCAAATGGCACTAATGGTAAGGGCATATTAATAATTTATTTGTGCAGCTAAAACTGAAGCTCAAATCTCTTCTCATCTCTAAAGCAAATTAATTTCTAAATGAAAAAAATGTAAGAAGTATTTTAAAATTGGCATTTTAAGAAGAACGGTTTAATTTCTCTATTTAAATATTCAGTAGCTCATTTATAGCAATCTCACAAAGGTATCAGTTGAAATATTGTTATAAAAGTTAAGTAGCATAAAGTAAAATGTGATAGGAAAATAAAGCTATTATGTTAACGCTAGAAATTTCCTATAAATCAGCAAGACTGTCCATTTTTAATGCAGAGTGGTTTCTCCAGAGAAATTTCAGTTAGTTAATGAGTTTTTTTTACTTCAGTTTATTCTTTCAATAAAAGCAAAATCAGTGAAAGACGTTGCTTGAATTGTATTTTTAGAAATGGATTCAGTGTTGGATCTTTCCATGTCTTCCACTACATTTACTCCAAACAGAGTGAGAAAGGAGCTGAATTCATCAGAAGAAGCAAGAAAATTAATTAATAATATCAGAAAGGTATGAATTTCAAATTTACTTGTAGGGTAAAAGAACGTAAGATGACGAACTTAGCAATTCTTCCATTGATGTTAACATCTGTCAAAGCACCTTTTGGTACTAAGGTGTTGTGTAGCAAAGTTCACTGCTAGTAATGTTGGAAGGGATCGTTAAAATTTGCTTTGTTTAAATAGTTCTTTCGCTGGGCACATTAAGATAATTGTGACTTTGCTCATTTTGGAAAACAAAAATACCATAAGATAAGAATCCTTATAATAAGTGTATGGGTGCAAATTGGTCCTAATAACAATACCTTCATTCCTGCATCTTAATTAGTTTCTTTTTAGTCACTATACATTGGAGACCGCTAAATGAAATAACTGTTTTGCCACCAAAAAATATTCTAATAAGCGAGATATTCCAATATCAAAATACTACATTACAATGGTTTGATACATCGGAAATGTATCATATAAAGTGGGATATTCTAATACCCATAGGCTCGACTGTAAGTCATCGTTATAGTACCTAATCGAAAGTCATCAGTCATAATATCGCCCCCTTGCTATAAAAGTGCCACAACTCAAAAAACTACGTTTTCCAGGAATTGCGAAAACTGTTCCCGGGCTGACTAGGCACATTTTAGTATTTTTGAATTTGTCAATATGAAGACCGATACATCTCAAACTATCATCGTTACTCTATGACGGCTGGACGATAACTCAAGCTGTGGCATTTCAGTGGAAGAGGTCCTATGCATCTTGATAACAAAACGCCATAACTGCCCTTTGGCAGCTGATTTTTCAATGCAACTTCTGGCTCTTTTGAAGATTGGTAGAGACGTGTAAACTACGTCTAATGACGGTCATAACTCAAAAATTACAATTTTTAAGTTATGACACTTTTGTAGCAAGGCTGCGATATTATGAGTGAAAATTTCTCCTTCATTCAGATAAAGTTGCATGACTGTACTTATTTGTTAACTCTTAGACTGACTTGTTTGTGAGCTTTTATGTTCTTAACTTATAATAGTTAAAATTGACTTTTTACAAAACAATTAGCAGAATAAAACATGTATCTTGTTTTGCTATACCAGCTTGAGCTAAAAACGGAGCGCTAAGTCATCTCCACGCAATGTCCGACTAGCAATAAAATTCAATAAAAGCTGCAAATCCTGATTGCAGCTTTATGTTGTCAAATTAGGTTTGTCTCAACTATCAAACATATTAACAACCAGAAGTACTTAAAGCTACCAAAGTTTCAGTACTTTGGTGTAATAAAATTTTCTTCAAACTTGAACAAAACATGGCAATTTGTTTCGCAAAGCTGCTTGGCCATTTTAGAGCCCTTTATTTTAACCTTTTGGATCCGGGCTGTTTGGAAATTTTTATTTCGACCCAGGTAGTACCACACTTGAACCACAGATTTCTTTTCCATTGAAAAGAGAAGGTATAAACTGTCGTACCAGACGTATGAAACCTTGAAAAAATCCCCGGCTCCAAAGGCTTCGAGTGAAAATTTCAACACCGTCCTCTGAAGACAAAAGACTTATTGTACAACATATGTACCGCCCGGATCCTAAAGGTTAACCTCAGGATTTCGACCTTGGAGGCTAAAAATTTACATATGTTAATTTCAAAGGCATGGGTACACCTATATAAAATTTTATCCAAATCTGAGATGGCCAGGTGGGAACCACTAAGTCACTTGATGTGGAATGACTCTTATGCTAATTTTTATGTAAATAATTGTTGAAATTTACAGTAACTATCCATGTGTATCATAATATATGACCTTGGCTGGTGTGAAGTCTTTCTCTGATATAAAAATCTATGATACAAAAGCCAAAATTTTAGGAATATATTTGTTTCGATACATTTGAAATACATTAAAAGCTAAGTTGAAAAAGTAGCTCAATAAAAAACTTAATGCATTAAGTTTTTTATTAAAGTACTTATGGCGGAAAACTTCAATTTAGGGACCCTTGGAAGCTCAAAGAATGTCCATTCCAATTCTCTATTTATTGTTCAAAATTTTTGTTGCTAAATGGATATTATTTGTCTAGATTTTTAGTGGAAAGTGTACTGTGAAAAACTAGTTAACAGTTATTGAAGTCCTCAAGATTTTTATTAAATGCTGCTTCTAGTCTGACACTCTGTATATCCTATGTAAATATCTATTCCATGTAACTTTAATGAAAAAACTATAAATTGTTTTTTGAGTTTGAATTGTTGTAAAAGTTATTTCCTTTACCTTTAGCTGTTAGCTTTACACAGTGCTAAACATGAAATTGAGGCCTCTGAACTTGAAAAAAGAAAAAAATGAAACAACTGCATCCCTTTCAAATTTCAGCTGTGATAGAAAAGTAAGTATTGCATCTATAAAACTAAGGCCCCTATATAGACGAGCCGACGCATTAAGATTAAGTTTAACCACTTTGGATCCAACTCGTGTTTGTCTTTTTAGGCGAGTTATCGCGTTTTGGTAACTTTTCACGTGAATTTAACAAAGCTTGGCAATGTCCCGAAACTTTGCTCTGGTAACTCTAGCTCTGCAACAATGAAAAATGAAAGTAAAAGTAAATAAGTTGGATCCAAAGTGGTGAAACTTAAGCTTGATGTGTCGTCCTGTCTATATCAGTACCCCCTGAATAGAGAAAGTCACTTCACGCTTCCTCCTACCCGATGCCTAGTAGTCCGATATCTAAGTACTCGGCTACTTTCGTTGGTTGCTTATGCAATAGTTCGTTCGCTGTCTTTGAATCATGTCATATTTTAGTAGTTTTCAAGTCTTTTTTTTTTTCTTGTTTTTCATGGAAAATTTGGACTTTATTAACTGATTCTTATTATATACCATAATCTAGACTTTAATTGACTTTCTTTTCTGCATTATTAGGTTTTACTACCTAAAATCAGATGTTATTATTAACTCGTTTTAGAATTTTATATTACAAAGAGATTTTATTTTCTGCAATTTTATAGACAGTTATAAATTCAATTGCAATAAGATTTCCTTTTCTAGGGAATAAAAATTCAAAGATTAATGCCATCAAAATTTTAAATAAAACAGAATCAGAGATATAAAAAATTTATTCATGAATAAAGCAAATTTTACAAGATGCTTTTAAGAAACAAAATACAGGTTACTTTTAACACAATTAATAGAATTTTTCATTCGAAATTTTCTGGTGAATTTAACTTTAACAAAATGTTTCGACACACAACCGCTACTTTTCAAGCTTGCAAAAAGATTACATGCAATATTTTATTTACAAAATCTATTTTCCAACCAGGGCTCTCAAAAACTTGAACACACTTTCAAGAGAAATCACCATTATTTTCAAGTGGTTAAATTCAAGCACAGTAAAAATTTTCGATAAAATAGAAATGGTTTGTCTTGAATTTTGAACCCTTAAAGAAAAAAACGATCAATTTCATGAAAATTAAAAGTAAAATGTCACGTCAATTGCTACAACAAATACAACTGTGAAGTTTAAAATACTTAGTTTCAATATCTTTTATGATTTTTATCTTCACGTTAAAGTATCTTTAGCTCTTGTTCAAAAGAAACACAATTTTCATAACAATAAAAGAAAAAAATATTTTCCAACAGCAAAATGGAATTAAACAAGCAATTGAGGAAAAATTGTTTTAAAAGTGATAAGTTCTTAAAATTTCCAAGTATAATTAGCTATATAAAATAAACTGAAGATAAAAAATTTACTTAGAGTCATATCCAAAAATAAAAATAGGACAAAATCAAAGCAGAAATTACACTGTAACTTCGAAAATTCTAGTCTAAGTATAGAGATATTATAACATCAGGAAATTTTTCTAATCACTACTAGCGAGTAAAGAAGTAGGGGAATGTGGGGCAAAGTGAAATGGTAAAATATTTTCACAGAGGTAATTTTCACAGAGAATAATAAAATATTTTAAAGTGTGATTAGAAATTGAAGAGTGATTTGAGAGAGAAAAAAATAATTTTAGGAAAATATCATTAACATAGTTTTCAAAATATGCACTTAGTCCAGTCAATAAACATATCGTATCACAACTAATTTAGGGAAAGCTGAATTTTTGCAGGATGTTAGTACATCAAGTGTACACTAAAAAAACACGAAGTCCCGACCTCCACCCCTCTTGCTTTCCCCCCACCCCCTCCGAAACATTGCAAGAGCAGTACTATGGTTATACGCTTTTTGTGTCGAAACTAATTAGGGGAAGGCTGATTTTTTTTTCAAGATGTTAGTACACAAAGTATACACTATAAAAACACAAAGTCCCGACCCCCAACCCTCTTGCTCCTCCTCCCCCCCACCGCGAAACATTGCAGGTGCAATACTATAATTATACGCTTTGCGTGTCGCAACTAATTGGGGGAAATCCGATTTGCTTCCAGATGTTAGTATATAAAGTATACACTAAAAAAACACAAAGTTCCGATCCCCACCCCTTTTTCTTACCCCCCCCCACAAGCCCCTCCCTCCGACACATTGCCCCCAAGAGCAGTATGATTATATGCTTACAGCTCGAAAACTAATGATACAGGGTCGGTCCGTTTTTAGTTCACTTCTTACAATATTATAAACCAGTGGTGCCTAGCCAACGACCCTCGGGCCGCATCAGGCTCTTGAAACTAATCTGTATGACTCGTTGTTTTGCGAAATGTTACGATTCTACGCAATTCGTTTCTGAAAAACAAGTCGCATTTAGCAAAAAGAAAAAGCACTAAATAATGCTAACAACAATTATTCCTTTATAAGTCACCATCTAACATTTCATTCACTTGGTCCGAAATATTGTTACAATGCATTCCACTACAGTTTCCACACATAGACGTGCAATCGAACCCAGCTTTACGACAGCTACAGTTTGTAACACACAATGTTTTTTTTATAATTGCAAGATATTAATAGGAGAAGTTTACTTGGAGCACTTCACTTCACACACTCTAGGGTCCCCCGTACCTACCGCAACTCGTGGCTTAACCGGGATAGGACCATGACGAGAGCTCTGTTCTTTTTGAACCGACCCAAGGGTCGAGTAAACCCTTGGCCCAGAATCCCCAGAGGTATCGTTTCACTTGGAGGACTTTGTGACCACGACATTTTTAACGTCCCCCAAGCCACCATTAATCAAGACGGTGGATCTTTGATCGACTGGGATCGAACCCGGGTCTTTCCAGTCACGAGTCCGACGCCTTACCGATCGGGCTACCACGGCTCAGTTTACTTGGAGCAAGGATAATTGTCATGGGCTTAGAAATCAGTCTATTTCTTGAAGTATATTGCCAACCACACTCTTCTGGTGGAAGTTTAAAAACTGAATTTTTGGTGGTAAAGCCTCAAACAATGCTGATGAGTGGCATCTGAAGTTGGTGGAAATTTTGCTAAATCAAAAGTTGACTTAAGGGACATTTTGGCAATTAGTTGCTTATACTTAAAATATCTGGCTTCATTTAGGGTTTTATACTGTGATTAATTGTACATATTAAGGATAAATGTTCTCCACTTTCTACAAGTATTTCTTTTGTAGTATCTTGTTTTGTGAAACGCTCAGCCTAAACTTTTTCAGTTGAAAAACGTATCAAGTCGGCAGTTTTTTTTCCTAGTCCATAGAAAGCCAATGTCGTGTCGCAACCAGTGATTGTATGGAGGCAATAAGGAGTACAGTTAGCTGCTCGACATGTTTATTTATTAGGAAATGTTTATTTGTTTATTGACAGAGTAAACTTTAGACACTGAAGATGAAGGCTTTAAGAAGAATGGTGGGAGTCGAGACTTTTGCGTTTTTTAGTGTATACTTTATGTACTAACATCTCTTAAAAATTCAGAAACTTTTTCAGAAATGAACATCCCCAAAATGTAACATTTCGAACAACAACGGGTCACATGGATCTGTTTTGTGGGCTGAATGTGGCCCGGGGGCCACAGGTTGAGCATCACATGTTTGTAATATAGTAAGAAGTGGAATAAAAGAAGAAACACTCCAATAACAGCATTAGTTTTCGAGCTGTAAGCATATAATCATAGTACTGCTCTTACAATGTATCGGAGGTGGTGGAGATGAGGGGGGAGCAAGGGGGTTGGGGGTCGGGACTTTGTGTTTTTATAGTGTATACTTTGTGCAATCATCTTGAAAAAACAAATCAGCCTTCCCCTAATTAGTTTCGACACAAAAAGCGCATAACCATAGTACTGCTCTTGCAATGTTTCGGAGGGGGTGGGTGGAAAGCAAGAGGGGTGGAGGTCGGGACTTTGTGTTTTTTTAGCGTACACTTGATGTACTAACATCCTGCAAAAATTCAGCTTTCCCTAAATTAGTTGCGACAAAGCCTATTTTTTTACCCTCATTGTCTGGACTAACTAGTTTCTTCAAGATGATCAACAGAACAAGCTTCCAACTTCCAAATAAATTAAATAACATTATACTTTTGTTTTTTAAAATTTATTCATAAATTTTAGAATGAACAAAATTTTAGAGAAAAAAGTATTTTTGCTAAATTTTATCGAGTGACGTCCTAATAAACAGAATAAATACTTTCTAATAAATTATCTACACAAAGTCAAAAGTATTCAAGGTAAAATACATTTATAGATATAAACAAATGTAACAACACATTCAGAGTGAATAAAAAAAGTTAGACACACTGATATGCTAGAGAAGTTTAATATCTTAAAGAACGGGCGAAATAGTTTAATGAAACAAAACTTATTCGTGAGTTAGGAGTTATTTTGAATCTTTCCGACATACTTGCAGCCATCGTCGTATGAATTCGTCTTCTTTTGGGAGCGAAAATACTGCAACTTTTGGGCTATCTTCATAGTTGCCTTTACAGTTTATGGCACAGCATCTTCACAATATAATGTAATAACAGTATATTAAAATGCCATGGCAATATTTATGACTATTTTTGAACTTTGGACGATAACGCTGTCTACAAACAAAGATAACCACAACACTGCAATTGGTGAGTATTTTAACGCCAAAGAGATTATAAACAGGGTGTTCCCGATGAATTTATAAACTTAATTTTCGCAATCAATTGTTTGTTTTAGATGTATACTTTCAATTGCAAAAATGCTTAAAATTAACTGCATAGTTAAGATTTTGAAAGTTTGGAGTGAAAAAGAAAGGTGAAAAAATACAAAATCTATCTCGGTTTTTTTTTCCTGCATCCCACTACTTTAAATGCATAAAATTTGTTTGCACAGTTCCTCTACAACTCTATTTTGGCATAAAAGTTTTTGAAAACTATCGCTCAAAAAGTGCACAAGTAGTACTGCAATCTACGTTGTTTGTTGCATACTACCAAATACTGTTTGGCCTTGGATGTTGTGAAATTAACAAACTTTCAGGTAAGATGAGTATCTGCATCAAAGAGAATTAAAAATTTGATGCTTATGTTTGTTTATTTTAATATGATGCTGTCTTATTTAGAAGCAAGCGCGGATCCAGAAACTTTTCAGGGGGGGGGGATTGATTTTTTACCTATATATATATATATATATATATATATATATATATATATATAACCCCCTCAAAAAATGACACATATACCCCCCCCCCCCAAAAAAAAAAAGAAGCATAAAAACAAACATACGTATGTGTGCGTGTTGATGGGTCTTTTTCTTTTTGCTGATCCCTCCCACCTATGTTTTGTTTTCTTCCAATGCTATTGCTTTCTGTGTTTTTAAAAGTATTTTTAGAAGAATGACCTTTGTAGGGGATGCATTTAACTCTTTTAAATGAAGGAGGGTAGAATATCCCTAATTTTAGGGGGTCGGGGGTTCTCCCAGGGAAATTTTTTAAAAAATAGATATAAAATTCTTCATTACGAGGCCTTATATGGGTATTGAGGGCGTTTGAGCACCATTTCCTATTAAGAGTAGAACGCTGAAATTTTAGAAGGGTGATCTTATGCATAAATGTAAAAAAAAAAAAGGTTGAGCCTTAGTCTGCAGCAAAAAAAAAAAAAGTACCACCTTTATCAACCTAATGCTATCCGTGCCGATTTTTTAAGGCCTTATTCCACATTTTGCAAAGGTCATTCATCAAGTAATATGATAATTCAATAATGTAGCCCAGTTTTATTTGAAAAGTTTTAGGAGCACTGTTCCCTAACTCCCCACACTTATTTTGACCCTCCATTTTTATGCATAGCTGTCTATGATTTATATATTTAATTCTTTCATTTAGTGAATGGATGTATTTTGTGGTAGATGCAATATTTTATAATGCAAATGATTAAGATATTTACAGTTATCTATTAAGACTTGTATAATTTTAGGTGAATCAAGTGAAGTACTAAAGAGAATCTCCTTAAGACAAGGTTGTTCAAAATATTTTAATGTTTGTACTATTTTTATCTTGTGCATTTGTTATTTTAATCTTTTAAATTGTAAATAAATTTGATGCATTTTTTCTCTTAGTTTTTACTTAATGAAACGTCTTAACCCTTTGCACTCGAGGCCTTTTTCGCTTGCGCGAACCAGCAACTCGAGACGATTTCGGCCAAATTCGGCGAACACATTACGAGTAATTGAAAAACATTTATAAGCAAACAAACATATATAAATAATAAACTTTCACTAGTTTATTTATTTATATGTCGAAAACAAGAAATTTTATTACGTATTACAAAATTTTAATAAATATTACACTTTGTAATTAGTTTTGGTGTGATATTTTGTAAAACAATATCCAAGATGCATCCTAGGTTTGTCAGGACACGTATTACAGTAATATGAAATTTCCCGCCTGCTTCCAGGCGTGTTGCGGTCAGAACAAACCTTACAGTCCCTTTTAGAATTACGTAGAGCTTCCCGTTTAATCGGATTTCATCGAAATGCAACGTAGTTGTTGAACTGCTTGCACCTTCCACAGTTTCACTTTCAACATCTCTCAGCTTCACTGTCGCTCTCTATAATTCTAATTTTCCGTCGTCTTACACCTCTTACTGTATCACTCACTGTCTTCACCACTGGATTCTTTCGTTTCGCGCGTAATCCGTCGGAAATCAATGTAAGTTCATCATCCAAAGCGGCAAAATCGAATTCGTCCGAACTCGAGCTGATCTGATCTTCCTCCATATTTTTAGGGTTCAAATACTTTTTAGATACTGTAATTACTGCCAAGACTGTTTCAAGCGAATGCTACGCTGAGACTAACTAAATTGAGCTAAGATTTGGCTACAATGTCAGGGCGAGGACTGCTGATGGTCTTTGAAAAAGGTGAGAAAGGTGACAAATTTTAAAACAAAGGTGACTAAAAGGTGACAAAAAAGTAACTAAATGGTGACCAAAAGTAATTTGTTAAGAAATGAAAAAGCAGAAACCGATTATCCTTATTTCTGACTTTTACCAAAAGTAGCCTACATACTATTTTAAAAGACTTCCGAACATGAATATGATAGGGCTGGAAGTAACAAAATAATGATTGTGAGTTCATAAAAAAAACCTGAAAGTTTTAAAGAAAAAACGTGTATGTGTGTGGGGGGAGGGGGTAACCAAGGCACACCAAGGCAATTAAGCACACCTAATTTTATAACAATACATATATAATAATTAATTTCCTTTCATAAACCAACACATTTCATACGTTTGAATAGTTTCCAAAAGTTTTTAGTCAAAATATTGTGTATGCATTTAATTAAACTGTAAATGAGCAATAAAGTTACTCTTGAGCTGGTGTTGAACAAATTATCCCCAGAAAAATATTTTAAGGAGAAATCAAAAGTCTAATAGAATTACTGTTTGTTGTGCGAAAATATTTATAAAGTAATAAAAGTTGCATTTGTCACTGAAAATATGAAAAAGAATTAATCTAGATGCAGTACCCATAAATCTCCTAATCAGTACAATATGACCTGAGTCAAGGATTTAATATTTATTAATACTGAAGTGAAATACTATTTAAAGATATTTTGTATGTCTTAAAAAACTTAAATAATTGAAACAAAAATAAATTCAGAAACAGATTCAGCATTTAAGTTTTTGACATCTGACATTATAAAAGAGCATGGAATTTGTTGAAAACTTTTATTTTAATAATTTAAACAAAACATAAATGTTATTTGTTTGCCAAGGAATAGCAAGTATCGAAAATGCGAAATATGATTCTAACAGCGGACGCAAGGAAATTGCAATTTTTAAAATTAAGACGTTAAAAGCATAAAAATGGCATAGAAAATAATTCAAATAAACTTACTTCAGATTACAATCAGAAGCTCTACAATAAACATACTATTTTTACTATCCACATAATTGAATCAAAACAAAATTTAATCAGATCTTCAAATTTTAGCTTTGACATTTCCATTTTCATAAAAGAAGCAGAATTTCGATCGAATATTTTAACTTTGTGATTTTTCAGTATAAATATATTTCATTAATTTGTCTCCTAACTAAAGGCAATAAGCATCAAAAATGAGAAAAATTCGATTCTCATATTTTATTTAAATGAAGGCATCAAAATAAAAAAACTTGAAATCCATATATTATTCCTAAGCGAACTATACCGGACGAAACTCGCTCATTTCTTTATCGAATTGCAAGAAAATTTATGATTTTGAAGCTTATCCCGCGGGCTATTGACGAAAATTAGACCCACCCTCTAAAAAGTGTCGGTTCGTTTTTTATTCGAACTTCAATTTTTGGGCACAAAATTGACTCTATCTAGCGAAATAATTGTCGTATCGTCTCCATTTTGATTTCATTCGAAAGATTAAAAAAAATGCGTTCTTTAGAACGTTTCTCCGCTAGCGCCGCGTAACGAGAATCTCGAAAATCCACGTTTAAGCGACTTATAAGCGATTGAAGTTTGAAAAAGTTAAATTTTTTGCTCAACTGTCAAAATCGTTACATTGTTGTTCAAATCAATTTTGAATGCGACATTTCAAGCCAAGGCTTAGCTCGGTAAACCTTAATTGTAACTTTTATTGTTTCAAAATACTATGGTAGTTTTGCGATAACGTTAGTATTTAGTTTAGTTGTAGCCTTGGGTATTTGATTTTAATATAGGGTATCACTTTTGTAGTAGTTGTAAAAGTGAACGTGTCTTTGATCTCTTTGAAAAGTTGTCAGAACGACGGCAGTAGATGGCGATGTTGTGCAAATGAAGCCAATAAAAATTGTCGTATTAAATTTTAAGTTTAGAGTTTTTTTTTTTTTTTTTGCGGAATTCCGCACGGGTCACCTAGTAATTTATTAAAGCAAAAAAAAAAAAAAAAAAATTAGAATGGCATCTTAAACTTATATTCGATGAATATTATTAAAAATTATCGGTATAATCATCGGAAATTCGTAAAAGCAAAAAAAATTCCTGAGGTGGGAAGATAAAAGCATAGTTAAAAATATTTTATTTCGGGTATTTTCGAACACTAGAATCGATCATGAAAATACCGGAAATCCGATTAAATACTAGAGCACAATCACCCCTAGTTATGTTCAAAGAATTTTCTTAAATATCAATTAAATTTATACCTGAAATTATTAAGTGAAGATAATGACAACGTATTTAATGAACATATTTTATTTTTTTTTCATATTTTTAATAGTTCATTGCAAAATTATCCGTATTCTTTCTCTTGTTTCTCTGTAAATACAAAGATGTTCACTAAAAAGTATTGATAATAGAGAGTGAGTGAAAATCCCATCTCTATGCAAATCACCAACCGAATTTTGTTTCATGAACAAAAAAAAAAAAAAAACTGCCAAGTATCCTTGGAAAATGTGCCTGTTTTTTGAAACTTTTAAACGGATGCTTCTAAAGGCTTTGTTTTGTAAATGAGTCACAGTTGAAACATTTTTTTAATGGTTGAAGGACATTTTTTTCAGAATTCCATTTATTTTCAGGTAGTCAAAAGAATATTCATACTCTTCAAAAATTTAATTTATCAAAAGTAGATTTTCCTAAAACACATTTCAAGAAAGGTTTAAAAAGGTGACAAAAATTCCAAAAGGTGACAAAAAGTGACCAAATTTTTAAAAGGTGAGAAAGGTGACTGAGTCCTCGCCCTGCAATGTAAGCAGAACCTAGTCCACGAAAATACTTTTGAGAAAACTATCTTATCGTATATTGTAAATAAGGAGATCCAGTTACAAAAGACCATAGCGTCGCAGCAGCGTAGTTCGATTTAAAGTTTTAAAACACTCTGGCGCCGCAGCAGCGCCGATCGAGTTGCCACTTCGAATCGACCGGGCGCCGCTCGAGTGTGAAGGGTTAATTTTGAAAAAAGGCCTGAATTATTCTGATTCAGGGAAACTTTTCTGTACAAGATTTCAAAAAAAAAAGTTTGTTTAGATATGAATTTGAAAATGAAAGAACAAAGTCATACAAAATGCCACACAATAACAAATACCAATTTATTAAAATGAAAAATGTGTATACAGGGTTAAAAATATGAGCAGTGCAATATATAATAGTCTACATCCTAAAACACTTCATTCATTCTATATTAAATTTTCGGTAGAGGCGCAAAATGGCTTTTTCTTGGTTGGAGTTGCAGGCCTGATAAAGTCTGTATTTTTGAATAGTTTACTACTTGAAGGTAGCTTTTTCGGCAACTTTGAAGTTTTCTTCTTGTGCCTCTGATTTTCTTTCTCTTCTCCACCAGCATCGGACTAAAAGAAAAAATAAAATTAACTCGAATTTACAATTTTGTGAATATTTTGCAGCATAACAGGGTAATCAAAAATGTATGTTACATATTTTCCAGTTCAAACGATTAAAAGAATAGTTTTACCAAAACAAAAGGAGGAATTAAAAAGGTCTATCCATTAGAAATAGTAAAATAAAAAACATAATAAAAAAGGAACTTTAGAAGTAATTACTAGAAAGAGATTATTAGATTTTTATTTCTGAAAGCTTTAAAAGTACTATAATAGAAAATTCTGATAGTAATAATAGATAAGAAAATTTTCAAAATCTGCGTTATATCCAAATGGATTAATTTTTTCTCTTTAATAAAAGAAAAATTTCCAAAATATTTTAATTTGAAACAAAACCTACCCACTTCCAATTTTCACTTCATTTTTTTATGTTTCTTGGATGAAAGCTTGAGAATAATTATTTTTCCTCCAGTATATAAAATTATACTGCAAAGATGAAAGTACATAAACCTGCCAGATGTGTGTGTAAAAATAAAAATCTAAATCATTTTCAACCAACTTAGTTAGGCAAAAAATCTGTTTAAATTATGGTTAATATTTTTTTTTCTTTTCGACATCACAAAGAGTTTATTGTTCAAGATTTTAAATATAAACTAGCTACCAAGGCGACAAAATTAGACGCCTTTGGCAGTCCACCTCAACCTCTTTCAAAGTTTATTTTAAGCAAGTTTATTTTTATAATGAAAATTTTTAAAAAAATCTTGCAAAAGAAGTAAATTTAAGCAAAGTATGTACTAAATATAAGATTAATTTCCGTTGAAGCCATAGTTTGTTTCAGCATCATTTGTTTCTTAAGTTACTCAAGTTAAATATAAGTAAGAGAGAAAGAAATAAACAAGTAATATATAGAGATTTTAAATTTTTGTCCGTTCTTTACAAATATTAAATTTTTAGCTGACTTTACCAAACAAATTTAAGGACAATTTTGCTTAGAGAGCAATCATAGATTTTTTCTGCATCTGAAGTCTCTCCTTGGTAGGGTGAAGATGGAATTTTATTAAAGAAACAAAGGGGAGGAAGTGTATTGTTAGTTGATTATGAGCAGTATTAAATGTTAGGATCATCTCACTATGCAACATGTGGGAAAGTATTAGCCAAATCAAAACATGCACATATCCTGAGATACTGCCCCTTTGGCAGAACAGGGTGTACGAAAGGTACTTCAGATCAGCAGTTCCATTCCTTTATAATCTATTTGCTCTTTATTTTCAAGTTTAAATCATGAAAAAATACTCCATGTTGCAAAATAAAAATGAAAAACCAACACAAATTTTGAAGGGTCAGAGGTAAAAAGTAGGAACAAATAGGGAAACAGCTAACAGTTGGAGAAAGTAGGGAAAAATATGAAAAGTAGCAACTCTTCGGGGTCTGGGTTTTCTAAAAAACAAAAGTTTTGATTTTGTTTCAAGATAAATATTGATATAGCTGTTCGTCTTACAAAAAAGAAAAGGCTGAACTGAAGTCATAACAGTTCAAACCAATTCTCATTGTGGATCAAACCAAAAATAAGACAGAAAAAGGCTTAAAGTGTTAAGTTATATTTTACATGTATGTTTCTTATCACAAAGCTTTCACATTAATAGTTAAGCTCTCTGTGCTTTAGCTTTTTGGCGATCTACAGATCTGTTGAAATACATAACAAACATGTTAATCATAGATATAGTATAACTAGATACACAACTAACTGCATTACAGTAGCCACCAGTGAATAAGCAAATCTTGAAGTAAGCAAGCAAAACGTAGAATACAATGATACAACCACGCTGATCTCGAGTGGATGCAACACAGTTTGCATGGCTAAAGTTGTCATTCACCTGCGCTTTTCAGATGCTTGGCAGTAGCGTGGTCCAAAAAAGGCCATATTTCAAACATTTTTGATTTTTATTGGTGCTACCCTCCTATTTGGTTCCATTTAATTAAAAAATAATTATTGTGAAGTTTGACTTCATAATTTTAATATTTAGAGGTGGCTCAACAGCCTCAAAGTTCTGGGTTTTTCGAATTTAGGCTGCAAATGTAAGCGAAGCTGGGAAAAGAGTAAACTTTCATTTCATGAACATCTATTGCAATTTGTTATTTGAGAATACCTGCATTTTAAAAATATTTAAAGATTTATAGATGTGGTTTATCTTAGTATTCATTACAAAACTCTGCTTTTTACAATCACGATAAGCTCGGCAATGTCACTCAACAAATTACAGGAGAATTGTAATTGTTCTTCCCTGTGTAACATTTTCCTTTTATAAACTCTTTTATAAGTTCTTTACCCCCTTTCATGATCATTAACAATTGAAATTCTTTTAATTGGAATTAGTTCTTTCTTAAAATCTTCCTGAAGCCCCAAATTTCTGGATCTGCATGAATGAAACTATTTGGTAAATTTAAGCTTTCAAAAAATGAAAATAACAGCTTTGTGACAAAGTACTCAAATTTTATATCCATAATTTTTTTTTAGCAAAATCTTAATGCATATTTTAGCATTATTATGATTATTATTATTTTGTTTTCTTCATTCATTGCCTCTACCAACTGTCTTTTAATGCAGTTGGGCACTTTCCTGACGAAAAGAGCTAATATCACAAGCTACTTGGATAAATACCGAAGGTGATTGGTTAACTCCTCTGTTGCAATTCTATTTATGCCTTCATCATTTTTTAAATCTTCCCATAAGGATTTCATTAAATTCAAATCATGCGTTTTAAAAGGCAAAGAAGCCGCCATCCAGACCTTCAAACACACAAAGGTACAAAAAAATGCATTTTTTGCAACCCCTTGGGTGTGCATGGGTGTGATGGTGAACGAACAGCAAATAAATATTAAAAAACAATACAAAATATTGCTCCTCTGCCTAGCATGATTCACACAGCCTGAGGTGCAATGAATTTGATTCATAGTGCTACCAAGAATTATTAAGCTTAGTTCAAGACATTCTCCATAGTCATCTCTTCCTTGTTTGTATTGTTCTTTTAGCAAATTCTATTCAGCTATCCATTATCAGTCACTTGTTCCAAAAAATTCTTTATTGTTGATTCCTATAGTGCAGTGGTTCTCAACGGGGGCGATACCGCCCCCCTGTGGGCGGTGGGAAGATGTTGAGGGGCGGTGAACATATTTTGGGCGGCAGGGGGCGGTGGACAGATTTTGGGCGGTAAGGGGGCGGTGGGTAAATTTTCAAATGTGATTGTGAGGACATGTTTTATGTGGGAGTGGCAGGAAACCCTCATCTTTTACATCACCAAGGGATAGCTCAAAAAATTATTTTCTGCAGATATCTCCCGAACCCTGATCTTTCTCTTAACATCATGAAGGATAGCCTAAAATTTGCCAATAACACTTGAATTTGAGAGCTACCTAACTTGACCGATTTTTTATGTCGTTAGAGCATCCCCCCTACAACATCAAAGATAGGTAGCAATCACATTTTTCTTGGTGCAATGTGAAAAAAAATTCCAGAGAAAACTCTCGAACCTTGACCATTCCCTCTTCATCAACAAAAATAGTTTAAATTTTGCATTTTTTATACTTTAAAT
Source organism: Uloborus plumipes (assembly GCA_038373865.1). Classification (NCBI taxonomy): domain Eukaryota; kingdom Metazoa; phylum Arthropoda; class Arachnida; order Araneae; family Uloboridae; genus Uloborus; species Uloborus plumipes. The sequence goes on from JAXGGA010018163.1 coordinate 18,455, forward strand.
TTGAAGAGCGTTGGAAGGAGCTCTAACTCGCTATTACTAAACTTAGCCTTTAAATAACTTCAATTATGAAAAATTTTTATAAGAGACTTATTTCTTCTCAGTTAATGTTACCAAAAATTGCCTAAAATTACGTCAATTTTGAATGTTTCACAAGGGGTGGAATCTGAACTTAAGTTTCAACGCCACGAAATCTAAAATTAAAGATACCGCATTTTAAAGTTTTCAAAACAAATTTCGGGGGATATCCCCGATATTTCACTGCTGTTTTTACTCTGATGTTGCTAAAGGCATACTTATAACTTTTGTTATCTTATCTATCTCCTTCAAAGCAATAAATTAATCAAATAGAATTTCTTTGAATTGAACTTATCTCGTGATTTGTAAATTCAACTTATACCATTTTTTTTAATTAAAATTTGATTTATAATCTTTAAAGTGGACAGGTCCGGGCCATAGGTTTAAGTCTTTGTCCCTCCTGGGAAAAATAGAATGAGCGGCTTTGTTATTGCCTTACCGCAGTAAAATCCTATGTCCGTACGAAATAAATAAGGCATGCGTATTGCATAGCTGCAAGTAAATAAAAGCAAGACTGTTTGGGATCGGACGGTGCAGGAACTATTTGAACGTAGTGTATTTTCATAATATATTGGTTTTAAAACAAAATGTTGAAAACGGTGTATTTTTATTTCAAACCATGTTGTTCTTATTTATCTTAAAAATTGTTCACTCATTTAATGGACATATTCTAGGCACTTGGTTCTTACTGGCACAACTTTTCTTAGGAGGAAAAATGCCCGTTTTTTCTAAAAATTATCTTAAAGAAAAAAAAAAGCGTGAGTTTTTTTATTTTATAGTCAGTTTTCAATTGTCTGTTTGGGAAAAATTATGGAATTAAACCCGTCAAAAAACCACTCCCCTTCCCCCACTCTTCCACTTTTACGTCCTTCGGCAAAAGGGGCGTCGAAAAAATTTTCGACCCAAAAGGGGGCGGTAGCTGTAAAAAGGTTGAGAACCACTGCTATAGTGTATTATTCTCTATGCCTATGCCTGCCAAAATTTCATATTTTCTTGTATTTGTTGAAAGTTCTCCTATAGTTTCTTTTAAGCCAATGTGGTTATGAAGAAACACACCCATTCCCATACGAATAGAAGTTAGTTTACTACCAGTTATTTAATTTATGGTGGAACCTAAGAACCTAGAAGATAAATGTCTGAGTTCTATCCTTTTGATATAGTTGCTATTCTCACTCATTTCAAAAAAAGAGACTTGCAAAATTCAAAAATATTTCCGGTGTGTGCATATTGCCATACTGATAGTGATGAAACTGAACAATTGTGAAGATTCATTGTAGTCTTAATCATAGTTTTGAACAGTGGTTGGAAAAACTACGTATTTTTTGTAGCGAACTACAACTACAACTACTTTCTTATAAATGTAGTTAACTACAGCTACAACTACTTTTTTTTAAATGTAGCGAGCTACACTACTTTTGAAATGCAGTAGCTACTTCGCTACTTTTTAAAAAATAAATAAATAGCAAGAATACACCGATTGAAGATCGACCGAAAAAATTCGAAAAGTGGTTTAGATTAAAAAATTACCTCCTTCGAATATGGGATAAAAATAGGAATTGTCTTTGAATTTATTTGTTACTTTTCCTTTTTGTTCCTTTTTTTTGCTGAAATTTATCCTTTTTAGATTTTTTTTAAAATTTTTACGAATATTCGCTACAAGAAAAACCTTGTTTTTTCCTTCGTTCTCTTTTTTTTTTCAATTTTCTTCATTTATTTATTTATTTTTTTAATTTAAAAGTAGTTTTCAGAAATCGCTACAAACTACAATTTTTTTGTATCGCGCTACTCACTACTCTACTTTTTTTAAAAAGTAGTGAGCTACACTACAAACTACTAAAAAATGTAGCTACTACAGTAGTTTCGCTACTTGTAGCGCGCTACTTCCGACCACTGGTTTTGAATGTATTTGATGGTCAAAGTTAAAAATAGGTATATAGGGATAGGTAACAAAATGTTGAGAATTAATTTGTTTACTACACTTTACAGAACGTATTTCATGTATTTATGTTTTCAAAAAATATTTTTTATACTCACAGTATATTACAAGGCAACTGTTAGGTCTGTATATAAAATGGCAATTTTATAATGCAATTATTTTCTTTTCATAAAATAACCATTGTATTTTTCCTTACTTTGGTTGTGTGTTAGTATGCTCTCTATTCTCTAATGTTACAAACTTCTGCATTGAGCTACCTTTTAATATTGTCGAAATGCTTTCAAATTTTGTCTGATTTATTTTTTAAGGCATTGGAACCAAATGGGAGGGTAGCACTCAAAAAATTTTCACCTTCAAAATTTTGGACCACCTTAATTGGCAGTCTACTCCTACTTCCATGGTTGCCCATAGAATCAGTCTCTTTGTGTTTCTGGTTAATATCATATGTATGATGTTGATGCGGATTCACTTGCTATGCTTTAAAGGTAGAGAATAGGGATTGGAAATGAAACAGCAATTGAAATTCAAAAACGGGTTCTCTGACCTAATGTCACTGTTAAGGAGGGATAATGCTTTAAAAGGCTCAAAAAATCAATTTTTTGGAGAATTTTTTAAGCAAAAAAAAGAAGTAAGTCTTGCCAACTTTTTAGACTTATTGAACAGGAGAAATTTTTTTAGAGAAAAATATCCTCATGCAACTGATTTTTATGCACGTTTGTGCAACTCCTATTTTCAATAGGCGGGACAGATGGAGCTCATAATTTTCATCATACTACAGGGAGGGGTCGAATCGGGAACACAATCTAAATAGAGCTGCTTGTAGTTCCTGGGAGTTGGTGAGTGACACCAAACAAGAGGCAGTAGTCCCTGGTAGTAAAAAAGTTCTCAAATACAGAACAATAAATTACACCTCACAAAACTACTAGAAAGTCAAAAACTATGTTGCGTAGATTGACCAGTGAATGAACACTAAAGCACAATTTCAGTGTTAAAAGTTAATAGCAGGGTCAAAAATTGTGGCATTTTCCGCATGACACAAAAAATATTTTAGATATATGTGTAATTATGTGAAAAAATTAGAACTTTTGTTGCTCTGCATCAGGTATTTTGGGGGGTTGATATGGAAAGAAGTGCCTGAACCCAGCTTCTTCCAAGCTAAGCATTTTTTAGTTGTTTTCTTTCCGGAAATGTATAAACATTAGAGACTACAGCCAATTCATCTTATAAAAATGTTTCAAAGCCTCATTTTCTCATGAAAATTACAAGGTGTTCATTAGTGGTCTGTCTACCCAATCTTATTTGTGAAGTATTACAACATACATCAGGGTTCGCGTTTACCCGCTATAGCGGGTTTTTTACGCAAATTCTCGTAGAACGGACGCAACATTGACGCAGTTTCGGGTCCCTGGGACCCAAAAATAATAGTTTATGCCAGGAGAAAAAAAAATCGATCAAAAAGTTATTTCGGACCCGTGAATCGGAAAACTCCTTAAAACTGGAGCTGATTTCATGCTGTATATAATTGAACTTTTACAATCATGAAAAGAGAGGAAAGAATAAAAGAAACCCAGCCTTATCAGCTAACTCAATGACCCCCTATTGTGTTGCCAGGCAATCCTAGTTCTAAGAACAGGGTCGGACACAGCTGTGACTTAGAGATGTCAATCACTCCCCACCCTATTCTTAAAAGCCATGGCATTGCACATGTTGTCCCATTGTCCTCCCATTCTTTTCTTGGTATTGAATAGTAAACATCACACAAGTACGAAATTTTCGTAATATTTTAGATCTTTTTTGTCTGTTTTTCGTTAGCACGTGGAAAGTAGGCTTAGTTAATTTTGGCACATTTTTACTGATCGGGCACTGATTGGGCAGCAATCTTTAAGCATCTGTTTCTGGTTAGTTATTTTTCAGAAAATTTCCTAATAGCCGCTAGTGCAAACCCTACAGAGCTAAAACACAGTGATATTTTCCCCCTTGGTCTCATTCCCTCCCCCCCCCGCCCGAAATAAAAAGGCGTTTGAAACATATTTTCTGCTTGAAATTTAACTATATATTCCTCCACAGAATATTTAGTTTTGTTTTGCTTTACATGTTTTACTTTATCATTCCATATGATTTGTTTACAGATGTTTTCAATAAACTAATCAACGTAATTAAAAACATTCTGAAGACATAATTGCTTTTCTAGCCACAAAGAATTTTTTTTTTAACCTTTACACAAAAAT